>JAODLM010000246.1:0-102747 GCA_036937905.1 Salvia rosmarinus
TGAAAGCGTTTGTCTCGGTCGATCGAGACGAGCCTTCTCGACCGAGACAACGCTTTTGTCCCAGGAGAGAGGCTACGTTTTCAGTTTATATACATGTAAATTTTATGTTTTATTTAAATTTTCATTATGTATTAACTCAATTTTCTAATAATTAGGGCCAAACCATATTTTGCTTATTCGAAGGAAGGTGAGAATATTTATTACTTACGGTATGTTTTGGTATATTATTTTGAATAAATATAGTTATGCGATTTTTGATATGAACGATGATTTTGAATAGTTGCATTATTTTTGTAGATTATATTAATCATTTCAAAATTTTATACTTTGGTGAAATAATTGTTACTAAAATCAAAAAAATTCAAAAGTGTGTAAATATATACAAGTTTTGAAAATCGAAGATAAACCTTATTTTGTTCATGACTTAAATATATACAACTCATATTAGCCTTATTTTGTTCACATGTCGGCCTTTATTTATGAGGAATTTATGTAAAATATGTGGAATGTTTAAATAAAATAAAAAGTTGACGTATATGTGGAATATTTCAATTTCAATTTCGGGATAAATGTTTATTGTTGTTTATTGTTGTTTTAAGCAAAATTGAAGTTTCGTCGAGATTTGTTGTTTAGGTCGAAATTTGTTGTTTCGATCGCTAAACAACAAATTTCGATCGACAACAAATCTCGAAACACAAATAATTAATTTCTTGAATTAATTTGTTGTTTCTCGCAATAAGTTTCCGTTAGGAACTCTTCCGATCGCGAAACATGATTTTCAATTCGATATCATTTAATTTTAATTTAATTTTCTAATAATTAGTTATTAATTGAATTTTGTAATAATGCAACATATTTTACAATTATTTTGAACACAATATGTCGGACTTCACGGTATGTTTCGTGTATATTATTTTGAAACACTATAGTTATGCGATTTTAATATGTTTACCGTATGTATATTTTGTAATTGAGATATTTTTCAGCTTATAGTATGTATATTTTGGATAAATGATGTATATTTTGGATAAATGTTAGCAAAGTGATTGAATAGAGTTGTTAATTTCGAACCGATCGAATACTGAGTAGTTAATACGATATGGCTTCGAATAAGTGATCGAATAAATAGTGTTTAGGCTTGTAGTCGATTGATGAGATATTTGTTTTGGTCAATAATATTTCAACGATTGAATAGAGTAGTTAATACCGATATGGCTTAAATAAGTGATCGAATAAATAATACGGCTGATGTTTTCGATTGAACGAGATATTTTTTCGCTCGAATAATGTGATCGAATATGTAAAATCATTTCAAATTTCAACTTGGATTAGCATGAATTGTGATGTCAGTGTAATATGTGGTATTGATATAATTGTATCGATCCCTTTTTGAGACCTACTCAATAAATGTTGTGATGAAAGACTTATTTTAGACCGATTATTTTAAGTATATTAAGAATGTCTTGCTAGATAAGGGAGTAAATTGGTAGATATGTTTAGTGGGTTGCTTTGGTCATCTGATCAATTCGTGGCCTAAGTCTAGTTTATCTGCACCATATAGCTCCCGCCGATAGAACCACGAACCGATGTATTTTTCATCAATGGAAGATATATATGTTTTCCATTGAGATTATGCTCTAGTCACCGCCGCACTTTGGGTCATCATCATTTGATCCCACACAAGACTACGATTGAGCGCTGAGGTTCATAGCCTTTTCGGGCACTGCATTACATTATCTAATCAGATAGATTTTGTAGTAGTGATTTTAGTGATGATGTAGATCTTCACTATTTACGTGGCCCACGTTATTATCCTCTATGGATTCGATTGGGACGATACGGGAAGATAATAGCCGATGGGTTTGGGCATTGGTCGACGATCTAGAGGCTTTCGATTTGTGCCACAGCTACCGACATTGAGATATTATACGCAAATGTCAACCTAATGCTCAATACCACTTTACGGACCACCGCACTATATGCTTGGTCACCGAGATCATACCAGTTGGGAAGTATAGCCGGGACGACATCAATCCCACACAGATCCGAGAGTGTTGAGTGGAAGTTCAAGAGTAGTCTCACCGCGCACTTTTTACGCTTTTGAGCAAGAGGTATCGATAATTTTAAATCAAGAGTATTGATTTATTAGAATATTAAATAACATCTTTCAATTTATAGGTCGATTATCATCTCACATTGATCGAGCCCGACTCATTCGAGGTTAGCACCGCATCTTGGTGTCCGCCTCACACCCATCTCCACCGGTGTGAATTTTGTTAACCGCAAACCTTTGAGAGGACGATAGTTCCTTCTCGCGTGGTGTCTCATCCGCGAGCTCGACGAGACGCCGAGTTCCGGCGGTGGCTCTACGCTTGTCGAGGATCCCGATCTTCGTGGTCTCCATCGAGCAGTCGAGCCTTCAGCCGAGACCACATGAGGACATCGCCGGTGGGTCTGGAGGTTCGTTGTTGACTGAGCTGCAGCCGCCATATGGATAGCCGCCATCCGCTGGTAGACGGATACGGAAGACATACCAGGAGGCAAGCATCGAGCGGAAAGGTGAGCACCATGCCTTAGTTCGCGATCGTCGTTGGATCCGAATCTATCGGAATCATCCGGAGAGTGAGGACAAGACGCATCGAGAGGTCTATCAAGACAAATTTATTCCAAAGAAAAGTGGTTTGAAAACCTCTTAGAAGACTCAGATGTGGTTGCACGCATAGGGACGATACGCCACACATGCACTCATGTCCCAGCCTCCGATCATAGCGGCGAGGGAAGATCGAGACCACATCACCTCGTCGGATGTCCTCCGAGCATGGACATATTGAGCCGAGGCAAGATCAGATCGCTGGATACCCTCCCGCTCTCCCGATCTATGGTACGCCGAACTACATCTCATCATTCCATGACGGGACTAGACCTATTTAGTGATCCGACCGTGACGCCGCGATGAGCACTTGAGCCAGCAACAGTAACTATTAAGTCTCATATTCGGCTATAATATTTCATTATATTTGTTATGTTTTTCATTTTCTAAATTAAATGTTAGAGTTCGATCCGAGAGAGCGAACGGGCACAGAGACCTGGTCAGTAATGAGGTCACCATACTGAATACCGATGCCACGTCCATTATCCGATGATATATGATAAATTACCGCTCTGAACACAAAAAGGATGGTGGTTGTTGGAGTGACGACAAGTCCGTGTGCATTTTCACAATATCGAAATGTCGAGATGCCTTTGATGTTCGGGCATTTTATACAATATGCTTCTTTTTTAAGTACATCTACTTATATCGATATGTATCTCTAAAATAATTTTGCGGTCGACTCATCTCATGGTGTATTTGAGGATGAGACTCAATGCCGGATCGACGTATTGATGGGGTGGATTATCAAACACAATCATCCTGATATCGATTTTTCGAAGTCTTTAATACAATCAATATATAGTATATATGTGTAGTATCTCTAATTACTTAATTTTCAACGTTGAATAGATGTTTCGCAAAATTCATGGTCCGAGGTACACGCGTTCTATATCTGCGCGGAGGCACCATTGATCATTACCCCAGAGCATTGTTTACATGGCAGCCACCACGATTGGATACAGTTGTCCTCGGCATGACGGTTATACATCATGGTTACGTCCGCAGTAACCTTATTTAATCAATAAATTGCAAAAATTGAAATTTTCCTTGTTTATTTTATCTAAATACTAATTTTATAGATCATCATCCCTTGCATCATCGGCGTCAGCGAAGCAGCGGGATATGCACTCAATGCACTGTTTGACTCGCGATTGGCGGAGGACCAGGATCAAGTGGATGCGAGGATGATGGACTTGTGCCTGACTAGATTATTGCGGCGTCGATCTTCACTAGATGGTTCGAGGCTAACTCCACCGTATACCCCCATGGAATAATGATGCGATTATTACACGAGCTGCTCTTCGAGGTATTTGACGGAAGCGATTTTTGATGGTCCATTTGCGTAGACAATTGTGACGCTCTTATTTCCGTTCACCAGCATCGAATGAGGTACGCCTAATGTTGTAGCATATAGACATAAAGTAGGTGGAAATATATATGAGATATGTGATCCATATAAGCAGTTTAGAGAAAGATGAAGAGGAAGAGGTAGAAATTAGCATGTACTATTTAATGATTTTATTTATTTTATCTCTTGTAATAGATTCTTAGTTACATTATCTTATCGACAATGGATTAATTTTAATATGATCTTCAACTTCAATTTCAATTTCAATTTCAATTCCAATTCCAATTCCAATTTCAATTCAATTCAATTCAATTCAATTCAATTCAATTCAATTCAATTCAATTTGATTAAGTTAAAATAATAATAATGTTAATAATATCTTTACATGAATGTTTTCTTTCATTACAATGTCACTCGCCTCGGATAAGTAAGGACACTTCCGACGCATGAGATTCATTACCACACAAGCTACATGTCCGTAGTGCACCACTTCTACTACTCGATCCCATACATTGGATGACGATATCGACCCACTTTCGGCCCCAGCTGACGGACTCTATTAGGAGGCATAACGTAATTCCAAAGAACATCGGAGGAACAGTCCAACTAGACTGTGGCTGAACAGGATTGATCCGATACGAGTATGCTTCGGCTAGCTTTGCAGAATGGTAGTACTCCCCCACATAGTTAGATATATGGTGACCTTTATGACTAAAAAATTTATATAATCAATTATATGTAAGTGAAATCAATTTGATCAAAAAAATTAACATAATTAAACTTAAATTCGTACCATATAGCTGCAACAGCATGAGAACACGGTATCATATCCATGTCCCACTCCAAACACGCATTACGATTGCGTATTGAGATTGACTCAATGTTTTGCTTCCGTGCGACTTTGAAAGTGGAGTCCATGAGGGCACTACATCGTATCCGCATGATAGTTCCATTGATACCATCATCTTCACGCTGCTTGAGGGATCAATTCAGCGCGCACCTTTGCCGCTTCATGTCTCTCATCGAACCATTTTTCAGTAATGTGACGGATTGCCTCAATCATTGAGCAAATTGGCAATCGCTCAACCCACAATATTCGAGAATTGAATGATTCGGCAATGTTCGATGTCATAAAACTCGTAGCGCCTAACGGGCACCGTGATCTAGCCCACTGCACTCCAACCTCCCCAACTTGGTATATGCGCCACTACCATCGGCCTTCACGAGACTTTAACATAGCCATCGCTTTTCAAAGTGTGCATCTTGGTACGCATGGCGCTTTCAAATAACTTTATGGATGGTTGCCCAAACGGGTGATTTTTTCAGAGATGGTAGTAGCATAATCCGTGTGTTGCATCGGTGGTACACACTGACGCGCTTATTATAATGATATGGGCATCGAAACAATCAACATCTCGGATTTGATCCATAAGCGACTTGTAGTCGAGACGTAAACCAAGTCCATGAGACATCATTCTCGATCGGACCAATTCCATAAGCTAATGGAAAACTTGCTCGTTGTCGTCCTTTGTCACGGCGAATAATATGCCTTTATCGGCCCTTCAAGTGCGTGCGTCGACTACAATCACGGCCTGAGGCACAATGTGTACGCCTAACTGCATGAACCGAGCGCGACAAAGAGGTGACGGAACCGACCATCCGATCCAATATCCAAGTCACCATCGAACCGGATTGCTCATCCGTAACATATGCGATAACTCGGTAGTAGCTGAAATGATTCTTCATGTCCACCGTATATCATCTCGATCGCCCTATTACGGCTCGCATTGCTACTTCGTATGTAACGTGTACACCGTACTCTCACGCAAATCGGCCATAATGGACCTCGGCTTTAGCACTTCACCGTCTTCGCATATTTTTCGTGATATGTATGCTGCAATTACACGGCATTAACCTTCCTTACTCCGATATTCACTAGGTTACGTGCGCAAGTATGTATAGCATCAAACTTATGGACAAACCAAAATCCACCTTGCTGCGATGCACGTAGTAGAAAAGGACACCGATTATGATATCGACATTTGAATGTAATCCTCGAATTATCGGATCGAGGAATAACAAATTCTACTCGACGCTCCAAATGCCATAGCCCCACCGGATATCTTCGCTCACCCTTGCCGTCAAGATGGAACCTTCGCCGACTCATCGAGGTCTGGAACCGAGTCCAGAGGACGAGCAAAGAGATTAATCAAGCATCATGAGGAATAACAGGACTAGCCGGTTGCTCATCTCCTCAACTTCTTCCGGCTCTAGCCTCCCACGTGCTCTTGCGTGTTACTCGCATAATCGTAGATAGAAGCTTCCCGAATCCACCCTCTCGACGGATCCATGCATCAAACTCTACAAATGAGCCATAGCTCACCAAAGCGCATCGCGATCTTCTTCCTCTTCATCCGACTGCTTCATCTTCTTCTTCTTCTTCAACGTAGTCGCCGTCATCGCCGTCCTCAACAAGTGTATCCGCCCGGTTGTGGTTGCGGCATATGTTGGAAATGTAATTCATGGATGGATCCATGTGTTGCGGCATATATTGAGATGATCATCGATCAAACCAATCGATGATGTAAATTGTTGTGTCAACGACGATCGAACGATATGTGTTGGGAAGTGTAGTCATATGTTGACGAGGATGATATCTCAAACGAAGGTCTATATAGTTCTTGCTCCGATTGGGATGTGTCGGCATCGTGAGTCACATAGACCTCGTTGGGCATCATGAGCCAATCGAAAAAGTTGATCATCATTACTCAAAAGTAATTTGATAATTCTACCACCCGAGATCTCGATAGATAATGCAGGTTGGTAGGTTGTAATCAACGAATTTGTCGACATAATTTGATCAATCATCTCTATGAACTCGAGATAATTACATTGTCCATTCGAACAAAGGCATTTGATCGATACCCGCCAATGTAACATAAAGAAGGATCCTATCGCCTCCATATCTAACAATAATTTCTTCCATCCCGACATCTATAACAAATACAAGATTACATTAATGTAAATATACGCCTTAATATGATTTTCTAATGTACAAAACAAATATACATTCTAATCAAATATACAAATAAGAAAAAATAGCAATCTAATCAAAATCTAATTAAATAATTAAAGTCTCTTACAATAAATTAATTAAAAGGGACTTATCTAATAAACAATTATGTCGGCACTTATCTAAACGAATTATCCAATAATTATATCCAATTATCTAAACGAATTATGCAATAATTATAAATAGCGAAACAATCGAATTATCTAAACAAATAAGCAAAACAAATGTAAACAAAATTAACAATAATTAATGTAAACAAAATTAACAATAATTAATCTAAACAAATTTAACAATAATAAATCTAAATAAAACTAACAATAAGAAATCTAATATCATAAACAACAATAATTCAAGATTATCCTAATTGATTTCATTTAAAATTAATTTCGTGGATTATCCTAATTGATTTCATTTAAAATTAAAACAACAACAATAATTCAAGATTATCCTAATAAATCTAAAATTATCCTAATTGATTTCATTTAAAATTAATTTCTAAAAAAAATTAATTAATAATTAGTATTAAATTCCTTGTTTCCGATCGATACATTCATCTAAAATTAATTGAAGTTTTATGTCTCCTATCGATATTTCCTTGTTTCGATCGACGGAGACATCAATTAATAATTAGTATTAAATTCATTTGATAATTCAAGATTCCGCTCGAAAATAGGCTTTCTCCGGTTAAAAATAGGCTCTCTCCGTCGACAATCGAAGATTCCGATCGACCTAATCATTGTTAATTTGATAATTTATGTTTCCGATCGACCAATTTTATGTTTCCGATCGACCTAATCAATAATTAATTTAAATATGTTTGAATGAATTAAAAATTAAATTGTTAAAATCCTCTCTCCCATTGACCAATTCCTTGATTCCTACGACCGGAATCAAGGAATTGGTCAATTTAGAGAGATTTTAACTTAATTTAATTTTTAATTCATTTATGCTTTTTAAAAACCCATAAAATCATTTATTTATCTATTTTTCATATAATTCCTTTAATTCATCGACCTCTCTCATATAATTCCTTTAATTCATCGATAGGAGAGAGGATTCCTTTAATTCATTTATTTTTCATATAAAAACCCATAAATATCTAATTTCATCTAAACTAATTATATCCAATTATATATTATATATAGGTAATTATACAATAATTATCTAAACGAATTATATCGAACTATATATACTAATTATGCAATAAATTCAAAACACTAAACAAATTATCCAATTAATTTAATTATCTAAATTATATATACTGAATTATGCAATAAATTAAAACACTAAATTAATTATCCAATTAATTTAATTATCTAAACGCAATAATTTATCCATACCAATAAACAATAATAAATCTAAACAAAATTAACAATAATAAATCTAAACACAAATTAATATCATAAACAACAATAAATTCAAAACACGTCGAAAATAAATAAAAATTGAATAACTTACTTGTTGAGACATAGCTACACGGCTTCGGATTGAAGAAATAAATTTGAAAATTTTGAATATAAAATCGAAATGAAGGAACGAAAATTGGAGGAGCAAGAGCAAGAGCAATTTGTTGGATTTGTATTTATTACAATCGATTGTATAAATAGGAGAGAATTGGTTCTATTATTGGTTTACTTTTCTCGCATTTATTTGTCTTCTTCAATTTTTCTCGCAATTTTTCGCATTTATTTGTCTTCTTCAATTTTTCTCGCAATTTTAGTGTAAGGTTTTACTTTTCAGTAGTATTATTTTGTACAAGATTAATTAATATCAGTAAATATAAAGGATAATTTCAATATTAAATATTTCAAAATTAATAAGTTGTGTTATAATTTCATCATTTCAATATTTTGCAAAATTTTCATCATAGATTACTCAGTAAATATTAATTTAAATATCATACATTCAATTTAAATTAATTAGTATTAAATTAATTTGATATATCATTGTTTTCGATCGAAAATCGCGATTCCTACGACCTTTGATGTTTCCGGTCGATCGGAGACATGAATTAATAATTAATATTAATTTCATTTCATATATACTTGTTTCGATCGATAATTCCTCTCTCCTATTTAATTAATTTGATGTTTCCGGTCGACCGGAGATATGAATTAATTAAAATTGTATTAAAAATCCTCTCTCCGGTCGACCAATTAGTATTCAAAATTTGAATTTTTTATTAAATTCTGGTCGCTCATCCTCTCTCCTCGATGATTCCTTGATTCCTATCGATCAAAACAAGGAATTGTCGATCGAATTTTGATTTTTATTTGTTAATTTATTTTTGATTCATTTATGTTTTTTAAATGAATCGTTGATTTAATTAATTTTTCTCACACTTTTAACATGATTCGATGATATATGAAATAAACATGATTCATGATATATAAAGTAATTTAACATAATAATATCGAATACGTAAAATAATTTCGCAATCATTTATTCATTCACATGTTTGTTATGTTTGGTCGATGTTATGTCAATTTCACACGAAGACACAAGAAGACTCAAGAGATATATATTAAAAAGGCAATTGGGTATCACTGTATCAAATTTGAAATATGGTTATAGGTTGTACACACTTTTGTAAAAGTGTGTATTTATATATATTTACCCAAAAATTCACAAACTTGAAGTATACAGTATACAATTATAATATATATACATACTTCTCCTTTCCTAGACAACGTACATAGACCAAATTCGAGGTCAATATCTTAACTTGAAAACCTTGCTTCCTATAACATATTTTTAAGTAAGCTTTTGCAAGAATCATTTTATATTTACATATGACGAGGTCATACATAAACCAATGTGAATAAGTGATTGTCTGATAATGATCAAGGAATACATGTCTTTCTGCTAAATATGATGTATTGAACTTATAATTCAACATATACTTTTTATGAATGTCAACTAAGTATCGTAAATAAATTGTTTTCGGTTGTTCAATCATTTGATAAACAACTTTACTGACAATTACATATTTTTATTTTTTCATAAAAGTCTTCTAAGTATTTTGGTTTAACTTCATACATTTTTTTTAATCAAAATCCTGTCAGGATCGTATCATGTTCAACTATAAATTATTTTTCTAATATTTTTTGATACTATCACATTTTTGTATTATTAGATACTCGTAGCCAATAAGGCTGCAAATATAATATATCAATCTAGAAGGTGCTGGTAAAAACTAATTGCTTTCATAGAAAGAATTACTCCAGTAATCATATCATATGCATATATATCCTTAATTAGCCATAATATTCAGAAAGTTAATAATTAATTATCGCTAATAGAATTAATAATTTTTAAAAACTCTACAATTAGATGTGGTGATAACCCAAGAGGTGCCATGTGGTATAAATTCCGCAGCTCTTTCTTCTTCAAACAAAAAATGTCATGAAAAAGATGGCGATAAACTTCAAATGTACCCAACTTTAAAAGGTATAAGAATACTTCGTGTTTACTAGAGTTGGCAGTCCTGGACCCGGTCCAGACCTATAGGCACAAATCCATTTTTCAGGATCTGGATCTTCAAAAAATAAGATTCGACGGATCTCGATCGGATCCGGATCGGATCCGGATCATTCCTTTAAAATCTGGATCTGCATCTAGATTTTGATTTCTGATATCCCAATCAGTTCCAAATCCGATTTATGGATCCATATATATGTAATTTTTATTTTATTTATAAATATATTATATTATTTTTCTTTCTAGTTGAAGTTGGATAAAGCAAGTTATAGAATTGGATGGTAGGTCAATAACATTAGTAAATCATACCTTGAATTTGAAAAATAATTATATATGAATTAGATATGAGTGATCTATTTGTTAAGATATGTATGTTAATTCTATTCTATTGTAATATTATTTGATGTCATGAAAATAAAAGTAAATTTGTAACTAATATCTTCTTATTTAGTGATTATTGTAGAAATTCTAAATAATTATTATAGTTTTATTGTATATTTTGATTAACATTATAGTGTTACTGTGAATTATAGTTGATTTAGAATTTATTTTAGAAGATAAAATATGTGGATTCGAGTCTAGACACTGGACCCTGCGGATCTCATGGATCTGGGTCTGGATCTAATTTTTTTGGACCCAATGGATCTAGACCGGATCCGGACCCAAGCAAAAAAATTTGGATCTGGATTTGAACCTAACAAGATTCGATCCAGATGCGGTCCATTATCATCCCTAGGTAGTACGACCTTATATATACCAATTTTAACTTCTTCAATACATATGTAGTACGACCTTATATATATATATATATATATATATATATATAGATCAATTGAGAACCACAAATAATTTAGGAATTAGGAACTAATCCTGATTGTTAATTGTTGTTAATCAAACGGCTTAGATTAAATAGGATGTATTTCGATTGTTAACTAATATAGTACATGTAAGGATATTTTGTAATCTATTGATTTATAACCGATTACATGCTATATTTATGGGATTTCATATCCTAAAAGATTGCTTCCAGCATTAACTTATTCTAATTACTCGTTGTAATCTTCCCCATCATTCATTGATCATTACCGTCATCTAGTTTCTCTCCAGAGTTTTGACGGCGGAAGGTTTGTATCTATGTTATATTTTTGATTTTTTTTTTTAATATTATATATTTTGCGAACATCATAGTTTTAGTATAGCATGATTAATTTACGTTACATTATTATAACGACGAATATTGACATTATACAGCATGCACAAACATTATAATGATATCCATTCTAGACTAAAAATTGTAAATCGGCATTGACTTAAAAGCTTAATAAACATTTTGTACAATGAATATATTATCTTCTTTTGCATATTCGATATCTTTGATCATTTTTGTTTTTAAATATCATGAGTAATTAAAGTAATTTAAGTTATGATGAAGTTTGCTCATTTTACCTTACAGAGCATCAATAATTTAAATACAAATAATTACATGATACAACATGCACAAACATGATAATGATATGCATTGTCTGCTTACTGTGGACAGGTATTGATATCCAAAATGAAGTATTGCAGTCCAGTGAATTTATTATCCCTTTTTGCGATGAACTAATAAAACCGAAATTACACATGACTTTCCGTAGCTTACAGGAAGCAGAGGAATTCTATGACGTCTATGCAGCTGCTTGTGGATTTGAGACGCAAAAAAGCTCTATAACACCGACGACAACGCCAGAGAAGACATTAGCCATGGAAATAACACCCCTGAAGCTGACCCCCTTACAGATCATTTATCCTGAATGAATTGAGCCCTTGCAACCTAGGACTCAATCAAAAAAACAGGGAAGAAGCATAAAAGGACGTCCAAACCCACACGAAGGTCAGAACGTATCCCAAGACAACCACGACGAGAAGGACCTGGGTCACCGGTGCATATCGGCATCACTGGTGATTCACCAGAACGATATCTACCATCAAAAATTCCTAAAGAGAAAGCAACTCCATCTGCCAAAAAAACTGTTCTAGAGGTTGGCGACTTCCGTGATGGACAAACTGCGTCTGAATCATCTTCAGACTTAAAGGAAAAATCTTCTGCATCCAAGAGTATGGTCAGCCCTTTTCAAGAGTGAGTGAAGATGACGTTTCACTGGGATAAATTCTCCGACAGATGAAAAGGACAACAATCAAAAAGGGAAAACAAAAGGAAAGCATGAAAAATCCACGGCTAAAGCGACTGTTCCAAAATCATGTCCGACACTATTTCACCGATCGCTCCCCGCAATGCTTGATCGCTATAATTTCTACCAAAATAATGATAGTAAAACAACAAGTATTATATCGTATCCATAGAGACCGATATTCAAAACACGATGAATAATTAACAAAAAATCTTTACTTATTATCCAAGCAATGATATCAAGAGATGAGATGATTGACTAGACAAAATTAAATAGGAAAGAACTCAGATGAGACAGACTGATCCTAGGGATGTATTTAACCTAACCAGATTCACACAATCAACATATAATCTATTAATCAATTTAATCCAATCACGATGAAACATCACATAAGTAACCATCAATTTCGCCATTCGACAATTGTGGTTGTAGATTACTAATTTACCTATTCTCATTCGCCTCAAGGTGGAAATTAGTAACTCCAAAAGGCTCACAAAGAATATGCTTCCTACGGATGTTCTTATCTCGCCACGACTCGAAGCTTACCCGACAGTATTCAAGATCGATTGACAACAAACTCATATATTCAATCGACAACTATATATGCATTAAAGTTGATCGAAATTAACACATAAGATTAAGTTCCATGAATCACAAATCGATGACCTGGAAGGTAAAGCAGTATCAACAGATAAATCACATAAATCTAATCAGACATACAAACCCTAGGATCAATACAGAATTTAGCTAATTAAAATACCAAAGCAAGAATTAAATAAAGATAACATAAACTGAATTGAATAGATAAAATCGTAGAAATCCACGATGAGGAATGTAACAACTCGAATCCGTAATTAAATATGAAAATTGTAGGAATCTAAAGTCTGGAAGAATAAAATCTAAAGCTAGAACAAGAATTGAAGAACAAGAATAAAAAATAAGCTCAAAAAGAGGTTAAATCTGGATAGAAAACGAGCTGGTATGAGATCGGGGTGCCAATGGATGGGTTGGGGTATTTATAGATGATGGACCGAAACCCTAATTCCCATCAGGCCGCATTGCCTAGCGGCCGGCCTAGCGGTCTCTAGGTCGGTCGCTAGCTAGAGACGTAAACTTTCTCCGATGAACTTGCGATCGGGCTCATGGTCGGTGTGATGTGCCTAGCGGTCACTAGGTCGGTCGCTAGTTCTAATACGTGACTTTTCGGAATCCTCGCGACTGTGCTCATGGTCGCGTGATGTGCCTAGCGGCCGCCTAACGGCCGCTAGGTTGGTCGCTAGTTTTAATCTAGAAGCTTTTCCGCCTCAAGCAGTACCGCTAGGCGGCCGTTAATCTCTTGTTCCTTTTCATCTTTTGTTCGTTCTTTGCCTCGTGCATCGATTATCACCTGAAAAGCATACAAAACACCAAAGAGAAACCCCAAGAGCAGTCTCTTCTCAAAATGGCTAAAAACATAAAATCAATTATATAAATGCACTTAAACTTATCTAAATTCATCCAAATATATCATTCTTAAACGAGTAAAAAGTGTGTTTATCATACCCCCAAACTTAACAAATTGTTTGTCTCCAAACAAAACAGAACAAACGAAAGATAACCAAAAGACAGGGAATGAGTCGAACGACAATAGCAATACGCCTCAGAGCAATGAGCAACAAAAGATTCACATCAAATGAATCAAATCACAATATCTTTCGTTAAACTCCACATGTAATAATAACCATGAGTATAAGCCTTTTTCAAACTTTAATCCTCACGACTAGGGTGACTATTCGGCACGGGTCGGGTACCTACCCAAAAAATCGGTGCCGACCCGATTTTACAAAAATATGATCGCGACCCAGGCCGATTTTTTAGTCGGTGCCGAATACCGACTCGGGTAACCGAGTCGGGTATTCTGATACTCTAAATTACCCATTATTTATAAACTTAACTGCTCAATATTGAAGTTGCGCCAGCTCATCGGCTTCAGCGTTGGACTTGCCTTTAATATGTCATAGGTCCCGGGATCGATTCTTGGGAGCCGCAAATTAATTTTTTTTCTTAAGGTCCTGTAACTCGCTTAATATATATATTATACAGAATTTATATATATAAATATATAAATTATATATAATGAATTTATATATTATATATATAAGAAATTTATACGTAAATTTATATATAATATATATATATATATATATATATATATATATATATATATATATATATTAATAATTTATATTAATAATTAGGGTATTCTGTATACCTGAATACCCGACGGTATACCCGATACCCGATAAAATAATTGTGCACTACCGAATTCCCGACCCGACCAGATACCGATTTTGGATGTCGGCACCCAATACCGATAAATTTGGTTGGGTATCGGTACCGATTACCCGACACCCTAATAGTCACCCCTACTCACGACATGGATATATATATAAACTCTCAAGCACTTAAGTGTATCAAGGAGGATGTGTATATTCTCAATGTTTAAAAACACACGGAATCTATCATAAGCTTGCAAATTGTCTAATTCTCCATTGCTCAAATATGTGCTCAAGAACTAAGATAAAAAAGGTCTTATACAAGGTTATAATGTAGGCTCTTTGGTAAGGTAGGATATATTTATGCTAAGTGACTCATAATTCCATAATGAAAAACACAATAAGCGTCACAAGACACAAATCCCAAACTTTTGTAATTCATTTCAATTCTCCATACCAAAAAGTTATTTTTCTCTAAGAACTTTACACTTATTATATAAGTGATATACTCTTCTCAAACACTAGCTACTTACCCATTTATGTTCTTTTTCACATACATGTGTCAACTTCTTCTTTTCTTTTCTTTTTAATTTGAACTTATATGGGTAAGCAACTATTTTTTATTATCACTTTCCATCATCTATTTTCTTTTTCTTTTCATTCTTTTTCTCAACCCTCAATTCAAGCAGCCAAATCTCCCACTAACTAACACAACCCAACCAACGGCTTCATGAAAGAATAAGGTAGGCTCAAACGGGCTTATCAAAGGATACAATGATTCACAGGTTAGTGTTTGGATAATATATAGGCTAAGAAAAGAATACCTAATATCATCTCCCAATTCTTAAGCATATCAATGCAACCTCGAAAAAGATTCAGAGCAAGTTCTAGAGAAACACATGTTATTTCAAACTATTCACACAGAAAGAAACAAGACTGAAAAGATATGACAATCAAAAGCTCAAGTCTCACAGGTTTCAAACATGTGATCAAGTTCTCAAAGGCTTAAAACTCATAATCATCATAACATGCTTCGTCTCACAAAATCAGTTGCAATCAATTTTCTAGTAAAAACAATTCTCATCATCGGCTGCTCGTCATTCAACTCAACCCCAAACAGACACAAAACAAAATAAGAAAAAAAATAAACAAAAACAAAAAAAACGAAAGCAAAACAAAACAAAAAGATTGGGTTACCTCCCAACAAGTGCTTAATTTAACGTCTTTAGCTAGACCATTTCATACCTCGATCAATCTGGCATTTTGACTGCCGACTTCTTCCCAAACCTGTGTTTGTCTCTGTATTTATCATTCACCGCAGACCACCACTGAGTGTGGAAGTGGCTCCCCCCAAACTTGAATAATTCACTCGGGGTTCCATACCGAATCCACTTCTTCTTTGTAGCATCCTCCTCAACTGGTCGGTTGCCATCTATGTGTGAGATTGGGCTAGTTGTGGCAGTGGTGATTGAATAGCAATCTTTATGCTCTGAATATCGTGTCGTTTGATGGCATCATAGATTGAGATTTTTAGCTCCTCATCGTTTACAAGAAATGTGAGATCACCTTCCTCCATATCAATTAAAGCACGACCAGTGGCTAGAAAAGGCCGACCCAAGCTTAGTGGTTGATTTCTAAAATCAGGTATGTCTAAAATAACAAAATCAGCTCGAAAGACAAAATCCCGAATTCTTACCAACACATCTTCAACTACTCCCTTAGGATATGATACTGACCTGTTAGCCATCATCAATGAAATCGTAGTTGGCTTCATCTTTCCAAGCTCCAGGCGGTTGAAGACAGATAAGGGCATCAGATTGATGCTCGCTCCCAAATCACACAATACGTTGGGAAATATGTGCTCTGCAATCTCGCATTCTAACGTGAAGCTCCCATGAGCCTTCTGCATCAGTGGCAACTTCCTCTATAAGATGGCACTGCATTATTCTGAGAGGTTGATTTTTTCAAATTTCCCCAACTTCTTTTTGTTCGCCACTGCATCATTGAGGAATTTGACGTACCCCGGTATGTTTCTGAGCGGATCAAAGAGAGGTATGTTGATGTTTACTTTCTGGAACATCTCTTTGAACCGGGTGAACTCCTCATCATATTTCGACTGAGCTAGCCGACTTGGGAAAGGAACGGGATGAGTGAATATCGGAAGAGTCTTCGTATGGTCTGCCTCGCGGCCACCCTCGCGACCGCTAGGGTGGTCGCGAGTTCTGACTGCTGCGTCTATCTTCTTCCTAGTGGCCGGCCTAGTGGTCGCTAGGTCGGTTTCTAGTTCTTCTTCGAAACTCTCTGTACTCTTCCTCGCGGCCGGCCTAGCGGTCGCTAGGTCGGTCACTAGTTTCTTCGCCAAACTTTTTGTATTCTTCCTAGCGGTCGGGCTAGCGGTCACTAGCTCAGTCGCTAGCTCCTCTCTGTTCGAACTTTGACTTTCTTCTCGACTTTTCTATCCCGGTGCCTCTTCCATATCACCATTTTCTCGTTTCGGGAGGTTCTGATTTGATGTTCCGCTTCTCAAATAGATGGCATTGCATTGATGTGGGGGCATATTTTTCGGATTCTGCTCTGTATTGCTTGGAAATTTCCCTTGCCTGTGTTGCCCATTCTGATGTGCAGCTATTTGGCTAATCTGGTTTTCCATTATCTTCAAATGTTTGCCCATAGCTGCTACGGTGGATTCCAGATGTGCAATCTTCTGACCAGTAGTACTAATGTAGGAGTTTTGTTGCGTTACTAACTGTTGGTTACTTATAACCAACTGCTGCATCATTTCCTACAGGCTAGGCTTCTTCGGTCCTACACTCATCCTATCACTAACAGCAAAACCATGTGGTGGTTGCTGAGCATTCTGCGCATTCCATAGGAAAAATTTGGATGATCCCTATTGCTGGGATGATATGTTTGATTCCCACTCTGGTTCCCTTGGAAATTATTCATTTGGTTCACAAAGTGAGCGTCCTCTATGTTCTGCGCCATGGTAACAGTTATCTCCCCTTTCCTCTCGGCTTCATACTCTTTTTGCAAAAATGTGAATTTTTCTAACAGATCATCATATCTGTTATCAAGCTCGGCAGCGGCAACTTTTTTGATAGGTTGTCTCTCCATCGACCACTGATAGCTATTGGATGTCATCTCTTCAATTATTCTCAATGTTTCATCTATACCTCGATTGAGAAGGCATCCTCCGACTGAAGCATCTACAATGCTACGGGTGTTAGCATTGAGTCCACTATAAAATTTGGTCACTTGCTGCTCAGGTGAAAACCCATGCTGTGGACAATTTCATAGCAGGTTTCTGAATCTCTCCCAGGCTTCAAATAATGATTCATCTCCCAATTATGAAAAATGGGATATCTCGACAATGATCTTTTGAGCCTTGGCAGGTGAGAAGTATTTGGATAGGAATTTTTCGCACAACTGCTCCTATGTAGTGATTCTTGATCTGTCCAAGCTCTTGAACCATTCTTTCGCCTGAGTTCTTAGCGAAAATACGAACATCCGCATCCGGATGGCATCAGCTGGCACTCCATTATGTTTGATTGTATCACATATATCAAGGAATACCTCCAAGTGTGCGTTGAGGTCTTCAGTAACCCCTCCCCCAAATTGCTCCGCTTGTATCATACTGATGATGGCAGGCTTTAACTCAAAGTTTTTAACATTAACGTTCAGCCCCCATCCTCCACCTTGGAACTGATCCGTTGGTGGCCTGTACATGTGATTGAGCGGTATGGGTGGTGCTCGTCCCCCGATCTGGCCCATCTGATTCTGCAACGCCATTTGGCATTGCATTGCAGCTAGTCTCTCTTCCATCTCGACCATTCTATCATGGCCATGGGGTTGTCTGTCGGCCATTGTTTGTCTCCTTTCTCTGCGCTCTCGCTTATGCGATTTTTCAATCTCAGGATCAAATGGAAGAATTTCTTTCCTCTGAGACCTTGTGATCATGCACTGCGCAACAAGATAACAATCAGATCAAACCAAGGTAAAAACATAGACAATATATATATATATATATATAAGCCTGAATTAATAATTATAATTTAGAAAATTATCACTATGAAATCTACACAGTCCCCGGCAATGGCGCCAAAATTTGATCGCTATAATTTCTTACAAAATAATGATAGTAAAAACAGCAAGTATTATATCTTATCCACATAGACTGATATTCGAAAATACAGTGAATAATTAACAAAGAATCTTTACTTATTATACATGCAACAGATATCAAGAGATGAGATGATTGGACTAGACAGAATTAAATAGGAAAGAACTCAGATGAGACAGACTGATCCTAAGGATGTATTTAACCTAACTAGATTCACACAATCAACATATTAATCTGTTAACCAATTTAATCCAGTCACGATGAAAGATCACATAAGTAACCATCAATTTCAGTTACGACAATTGTGGTTGTAGATTACTAATTTACTTATTAATGTTACGTCTCAAGGTGGAAATTAGTAACTCCAAAAGGCTCACAAAGAATATACTTCGTACGGATGTTCCTATCCGCTTCTTATTCAAGACTTACCCGTATTGTGCATTCAAGATCGATTGACAATCAAAATTGTTAAGTATTCAATTGACAACTATATATGCATTAAAGTTGATCAGAAATTAACACATAAGAGTAAGCTCCATGAACCACAAATCGATGACTGGAAGGTAAAGCAGTATCAACAGATAAATCACATAAATCTAGTCAGACATACAAACCCTAGGATCAATACAGAATTTAGCTACTCATAATTAAAATACCAAGGCAAGAATTAAATAAAGATAACATAAACTGAATTGAATAGATAAAACCGTAGGAATCCACGACGAAGAATGTAACAACTTGAATCCGTAAATAAATCTGAAACTTGCAGGAATCTAAAGTCTGGAAGAATAAATTCTAAAGCTAGAACAAGAATTGAAGAACAAGAATGAAAAATAAGTCGAAAAGAGGTTAAACCGATAGAAAACAAGTGGTATGAGATCGGGACGCCAATGGACGGGTTGGGGTATTTATAGATGATGGTGAAACCCCATTCGCTTAGCGGTCGCTAGCTAGAGACCAAACTTTCTCCGATGAACTCAAGAACTGGCTCATGGTCGCGTGATGTGCCTAGCGGCCGGCCTAGCGGTCGTTTTTAATCAGAAGCTTTTCCAACTGAGCTCACTGTCGGGCTAGCGGTCGCTAGCCTCTTGTTCCTTTTCATCTTTGGTTCGTTCTTTGCCTCGTGCATCGATTATCACCTGAAAAGCCTACAAAACACCAAAGAGAAACCCCAAGAGCAGTATCTTCTCAAAATGGTTAAAAGCATAAAATCAACTATATAAACGCACTTAAACTGATCTAAATTCATCCAAATACATCATTCTTAAACGAGTAAAAAGCACGTTTATCAACAACGCAAGCCAATGTTCCACCAACGCCACCGAGCCCATATTCAAAAGAAGAGAACTAGGATTCCAGTTCTGAGAATGCATCCATGTTTGCAGATTCAGATATCGAAGTAGAGAGAGCTATCTCCTTTAAATTCTATTCGAAAGAAGCTCAGAAACGATGGGAATAATTTATGCACTTGAAGTGCTTAAATGAAAGAAAGATAGATGAGGCAACCTTCTCACAACACAATCTTGTTAATTTTCTGAAAGAAAGAGGACTTTTACAGACTGTTACGGTCATCTATCCCTACGCTAAAAATGTTATTCGGCATGTCTATGTAAACCTAGAAAATCATTTCTTGATCGTACATCAAACAAATTTTGCAAAGTGTACTTTAAAGTAAAGATTTTCATATTTCGCATGTGAAATAAACACATTTTATGGGATAGAAGAATTGATCAATATGTGGTTGTTGAGGATCATGATGTGGTATCACAAGAGATATCAGGAGGCAAAATCAAGAATTGGAAAAACCCTATGTCCAGTGGATGCCTCACTTATCTCCACTCTGTTATGTTCAAACTTATGACCACAAATTGGATTGTATCCTCAAATAGTACAGTCGTAACTATGCCTCATGGTGTAATTTTGTTTAAGTTGGGAAAGGAAATACCGTTTAACTTCTATAAGCTTGTGGTAGAGCAAATAGGTGTTGTTGCGGTCGCCAAAATTTGGGTTTGCTTCCGTTCCATCAACATTATACCAACCGCTTAAGAAAGCAGGATTTACCCGACGGAGCGAGAGATGCCTGTTTGAGGACTTCCAACATTTCACAATCATTAACACATTGTTTTCAGCAACAAGCTCCCGAATCTACCTTGGAATAATCCTCAAGAAAATGATAAGCAAGGTTCGGAGGCTTCATCCAAGAAATTGTGTCTTTGCCTCGGTCAACTGCTTGTGCAATGTTAGAACATCTTCGAAATTAGAAATGTACATTAATGGACAGTTTTAGCTTACGCTCGTCTTGAACTCACTGGCTTGATGATTGATATGATGGGTCTCATTTCTTCACAAAAAGGGAGAGAATATGTAGGTAGAGCAGGAGCATCAAGTAGCAAGATGGACCAAGATAAACTGGATTGAAAGAAAGCTGGAATCTCTATTTGCTGAACTTTTTTTTTTAACATGTTTAAAACAGGTCTCATGGTGATTCTCTGATGCTGGACATCGTTTTATTTTGTTGCTAGACATATCTTGTCTGTTTTGTTTTTATGTTTTATTATTATCAGTTGCATGGTTGTTATGAATTCTCTGCTATTATGTTTTGTTTGCTACGTCGTTGGTCACTCTGTTTAGATGGTTACTGCTTACTATGTTTCAGGAATTGCTATGATATTATTATGACAAGCAGGGGGAGAATGTTTACAAGGGGAGTATATTGTTTTTATAGTTATTCATATGTTTGGGATTCATGGGTTTGTATATGCTGGTTTTGTGAAGAAATGCAAAAAGGGGGAGTTTGTTAGAGTTGGTTTAACTCTGACCAAGTCTCCTCGCTATAAGGAGTTAGTTATTTTAGGATTTTGCCTTTTCTTCTCTTTGGTGTGTGCAGACATCGATGTTTCACTGGATGCGATGGTAACACACCAAGAACATGGGAAACAGAACAAAAGAGATAAGGATGGAAGAAGTCAGCTATTCGGTTCCTATTTTCCAGGAGCAAGTTGAGCGACTAACTGTCACGACTAACTTACATCCTAGTGGATTGGATCGTGGTCGAAGTGCAGTCGAAGGCCTCTCAACTCCTATATAAGGAGAGGTAAATCGACAGCAGAAGATGTGCAATCCTTGAAGATTTATCTGAATATCTATTTATGTCATTGAGTCTGTTTTCATAACATTTCCGTTAACACACGAGTGTTTTAGCTTCTGATTGGTTTAGAATTTTGTTCTTTTTAGTACACAAATGGTGTGAGGAAATCTTTAGTATTTTCATATTTTTTCATAGATAGATTTCGACTCAACGTGTCCGACTTCATCTTGTGATAAAGTAGTGAGTTTTTGTAAAGTTCACTGTAAATTTTATAGTGAATATTTTCGTCATACTTGGCATCTACAAATTATAATTTTAATCTGTAGAAAAGTTACTTCGGTGTTCTTCAAGTTTTTAATTTCGCTGTTTTACTCTATGTGTGGATAACAATCTACATAACAGTTCTGTGTTTAGGTAAAGCAACACTTTCAGAACCGACCACTACAAACTAGGGGTGTAATCGAATCGAGTCGAGCCGAACACCATCGTGCTCAAGTTTGGTTTGTTTAGTATTGAACCGAGTCTCGAATTTTATTTATCGAATATTTCGAGCTCACGAGTTTATTCGAGCTTTAGTTTAACCCAAACAAACTTTTCAAATTTAGATATATGTTTAGAATATTAAATATTTTATTTTAAAAATAAATTGTTTTATCCACAATAACACACTATATTTATTGATTTCTTATAACAAATAAAAATAGTTAAGAGATTTAACACAATAATTACTAGTTATTGAAAGAAAATAATTGTATCTAGTTAATAATTTTATATTTTTAAACTAAATCAGTTAACGAACTTGTTCACGAGTTAACAAGATGAATACTACCATGCTCAAGTTTGGTTTGTTTAGCTAACGAGCTTCACTAAACAAATTCTAACGAACTTTTATCGAACTGAGCTCCGAATAGCTCACGAATAGCTTGACTCATTTACGGCTCTACTACCAACCAACTTTTAATTTGTTTTGATTGACTTAATTTGTTGGGTTTATAAAAGAATAATTAGAGGCCCAACGAAACTTTCTGGCCCTTAAAAGTAGCGTCAAACACTGGATCCAACAATTTATCCAACCTCGCGATCTCATGTTACTAATTAACTCCGGTATATGAGGCAAACTCGATCCATACATCCGGATCCATATTGCATCTATTTTAATTATAATTGAAAATATAATATGATATTACTAAACTCTATTTGAAATTCTAATTAAGCCGTAACTAATTAATTGATTATAATTATTACTTAATAAATAATGAACTAGGGTTATTTAATACCAATTTCGGCCGTCCGTAGCCGCACGAGAGTTTTGGTCGGTATATATATATATATATATATATATATATATATATATATATAGTTAGCAATATAACTTCCTGGCGAAGAATCGTAAATTGAGGAAGTAGCATCATTCATATCTCTGGGCTCTAAATATCATGGAAAACCTAAAATAAAGAGCCACACGCAACAACATAAACTACATAATTATGAAATACTCTGTTTTCTTTTGATAACATGCTAATGGTTGCCGAACAATTGTTACACGTACATATAGACTGATCCAAATCTAACTAATCAAATCCAAAATATTTTAAATAAAAGTTTGGTTCAATCACAACCTCGAAGAAGAAACCAAATCAAATAAACGATGAGCCCAAAATACTTAAGAACTATAATCAAAACACAAACGCAAAAGTAGAAGTAAATTTATTTATTATAAATCAAAGGTCCAAACAGTACATTTATTGAAACTTGAAACTGAAAACACGAAGCCTCCATCAAAGGGTAAGGCTAGAAAACAACCAAAATGCCAAAGGATAGAAGTTGCCCTATCAAGCGAAGAAGCACACCATATTGTAGATCAAGCCCAAACTACCATCATCCCATCCATGCAGGTGGTGCGACCGCTTCCGCCGCAGCGACATCGCCCTGCATTCTTCTCCATCCGCCGCCTTGTAGGCTGCGGACGTCGCATCTCGGCCGGTGGTCTTGAACTATGGTGGCAAGATTAAGAGGGAGTGATCAAGAAGAATGGTTTGGATCTTATATAAAGAATACATGTTGGTAGTCATGAGGGCAATAAAGAATGAGGTGACTTAAGTAGGAATTTGTGGTAACTTTTGGTTAAAGGCAAACAAAAGGGAGCAAAAAAAAAGAAGTGAAATATAGGGTGGCATTTGTAGCATCTTCGAGGGATATGCCAATAGCATATCTCTAATGCCCATATTGCCATATATTTTCATTATTTCTTAGGTAAATGAATCACTATTTTAAGAAATCTTCTCCTACTATAAAGTTTCATTTTCATCGATTAAGAGCCTGATATTATGTTACGTTTAACTGCAATGGAGTTTCTTAATAAGGAAAGTTAGCGATTTTAGTTTTGATATCAGTTTTGTGAAATATAAATATTACGTTGTTTCTGATATAAAGATACTGATCTCAATTTTAAGCAATATATATCAGTAAGACGGGTCTGATTATCCAAAAGCTAGATGGACATAATTTTGCGCCCATTAAATAATATTATGTTGGACCATTGGTTTGAAGGACAAGAACATGAACTTTAGATATTCTCAAATTTAACTAATTCAATAATAATAATTTCAAAATATCATTAAAATATCCTTTAAATTTTTCAAAATTGTTGGGAGTTGGGGGAAATTAACTCCCTTACTCCTTCCGTCATTGCCGGTTTGAAATAAATTTTATTTATTAATTAAGTGTTATATTTCAAACTATTATTGATGGGATATGGCCCAACCGATCGGGCCCACTAACAGCCCAAGCAGTGGGCCTAACGTTTATAGCGGCCCCGCAGTTGAGCCCAAGGCGAGCCCTAATCAGCCCCAAAACCCCAGCCCCGGAACCAAAGTCGGGCGCCACCTCCACGTGGCGCACGTAAAGCGGCGTCCACCCCGCCGACCATGGAGGACACGCCAGGAAGAGCCCCGACGATGGAGGCACGCCAGAGGAAGAGTCACGACCAATGGAGAGGTTGAGCACGCGCGCCGGTGCGGGTCGAGTTGTATAAATAGAAGAAAAATTGACAATAGAAGGGTTGACAACTTATCGAATACTAAGAGCTTGTAACTACACTCACTGTACTCAAATTATAGTGAAAGTATTGAGGAAACACTCCTCCGTGGACGTAGATCTCATTAACGATCGAATCACGTAAAAGCCTTGTTGTTCTTTATTGCTTTACATAAAATCTCGCATACTCACGTAACTAGATTTATCATTGGCGCCGTCGTGGGAAGATCTCGAACAAGAAAGCTTCGTTTCCTCTACAACTTAATGGCGAGAACACGCTGCAACCGCCGTCCCACGCTTGCAACAATCGTCTTTGAGGGCGACCGGTGGTCACTCAGCGTCGCGGGAAGGAGATCGCAGACGCCACAAGCGCTCACACTCCTGAGGGCAACATGGAAAACGTCTCCATACACCCTCAGGACCGCCTCCCTAACGTAGGGGAAGATGCCGACCTCAACGAGGACGAACAAACAGCTCATTCGTCCCACGAGGTCCTCGGTCGGCGTGACCGAGTTCCTCAGCGCCAACCTTGGCGATTCCAAAGCTTCCTCAACCAGAGGACAAAGGGCGGGCCCCTCAAGGGCCCCAGAATGAATACCACGGCCGCCGAGGTCGCTCCCCTCCGAAAGCACCCGGCGCCCCTCCTCGGCGTGATGGCGAGCGTGCATCACACCTCGGCGTGCGGGCCGCTCGCGCGGAGTCGTCGCCCCCATTCGCGGAGCCGCCACCGCGACGAGCCGCCACCACCGCCGCCCGCCATTCGTGGAGCCGCTCTCCACCTCGTTATGCCGATCGAGAGCCGAGCAAAGCCGGAAGAAGAAAGGCGGTCGAACTCCCCCGGAGGGGCGATAGGCGCCGCTATCGATCCCCACCCTCCGGAAAGAGATGGCAACGATCTCCGGGGTTCGACCGATGCGGAGAATCATCTCCCTTTCTCGGAGAAATTCTAGACACGCCCGCCCCCGATGATACGGGCACCCAATATTGCGCCTCTCGATGGCCTAGGAGACCCTCCGACTTCCTTTTCGCCTACACTACCAACATGGCGAATCGAGGAATGGAAGATTTTCACATGTGCAAAATCTTCCCGAGTCTTGATCTCCAACGCACGATGTTGGTTCACCTCGCTCATATAACAATATACATGCTTCCGGGACCTCATGGATCGGTTCAAATGGCGCTTCTATCGAGAAAATGCCACCTCGGCGACAGATTCCTCCGACTGCTCACAATCCGCCAGGGCGGGGCGAGGCGATGTCGAACTCGTCTCGAGGTTCATCAAACAGTCGCTCAAAATTGATGACGATGCGATCTCTACATCATCAGCGCGTTCAGCGGGATTCGACCCGGCGCTTGAACAAAGAAATCACCGAGGAGAAACCAAAGGCGGCAAGTAAGCTTTGGAACACGGTGGACAACTTCGTCGAAGGAGCGAGTCGGATCGGAAGAAGAGGAAATGCGGGACGGCGTCCGAAAGAAAAAGCGGATGACCAAGTCGGGCGACGATCGCGAAGCGCCGGCGAGGATCGAGAGGGGCCACCGGAGTCGAGGCTCGGACCTCGGCCCAACCACAGCGGCGAGCGCCTCCCCTGCTCAAATCAGGCGGAAATATTCGAGCTCACGCCGAGCTCTTCCAAGCCCTCCTATGAAAGGAGGATCCAAGAGGTCCACAGAGGAGTATTATGACTATCACCAAGGGTATGGTCATGACACCGAGGATTGCGAAACACAGGCTCGCGGATCGACGAGCTCGTCAAGGTGGAGCCCTCAAAATACCTCGGCCGGTGGGCGGGAAGCAGAGGCGGGGGAAGAATAACGGCGGCAACAGCTGCGGACCGACCTTGGCGACGACCCGACACGAAGGCGGCGAGGGCGAAGGTCCCAATGTTATGGAGCAGTCTACGTTGTAACCGGACTGCCCATGGGGCGGCGAGTCGTCGTTAAAGAACGGCTCGGAGGTCGGCCACTGAGGAGCCAAAGAACAAGCGACTCCGGGACGGTGAGGACATAGTGTTCTCCAAGGAGGATCCGATACCCAAAATTATGCCGCACCAGGACGCCATCACCATACAGGCCGTGGTGGGCAACAAGAACGTCCATCGGGTCTATGTTGACATCGGGGCCTCCGTCAGCATCATCTTCCGGAGCTGCCTGGATAAACTCGAGGTCGGAGGTATTCAGGTACTTCCGGCGTCCCAATTACGGAGCTTCACCCAGGAGGCGGTCCAACCCGAGGGCGTCATTACCCTTCCGGTTACCGTGGGACGGGCTCCCAGGTCGGTCACCAAGGCCATCAAATTTTTCCTGGTCCAGGCCCCCTCTCCGTACAACATCATCCTGGGGAGAGATTGGCTATACGCCACCAAGGCCGTCTGTTCGGTCTACCACCTCACCGTCAAGATTCCCACCCCGGTGGGAGTGCTTAGCATCCAGGGCGACCAAACGGCAGCAAAAGAATGCCTACGAGTCTCAACCCAAGATGCGGCCTCGCCCCAGGCATAGCAATTCTGAGAACCTCGGGCCGACACCCGGGGCGACGACCGGAGCCTCGACTATCGACGGCGATCCTCGAAGGTCATCCGTCGGCACCTGTGGCCCAACCGACATCCGACGGCGTGTCATACAACTTCGAGGAATACGAGGGGCGTGTTTGCGTGGTCCCGCTCGATATGACCGGTGTCGCCCGAGCTCATAACTCATCGCCTCAACATTGACCCGGCTACCAAGCAAGTCCGTGCGAAAGAAAAGAATATTCGCGGCGAGCGGCGGTCATAAGGGCGAGGTGACTCGACTTCAAAGCCAAGATCTTGTTCGGGTCGAATACCCGACACGGATGGCTAATCGATCGTGGTCCAAAGCTTGAGGGGAGGTGGCGCGTGGCGTCGATTACACCGACCTCAACAAGCCTTGCCCAAAAGATTGCTACCCCCCCCGACATTCACAAGAAGGTGGAGGCATTGGTGGGCCATGAGATGTTCGGCTTCCTAGATCTATACAAAGGATACCACCAAATCCTGATGAGCCCGGAGGACGCCCCGAAGACCGCGTTCATCACCGACTCGGCGTCTTTGCGTGCGAAAGATGCATTTCGGCTGAAGAACGCCGGGCTACTTACGGAGGATGGTGGGCGCAACATTCAAAGACCACATCGGGGAGATTGTCGAGGTCTACGTCGACGACATCGTAGTCAAAATTCAAAAAACGAAGAGCTGCACCGATGACCTCGACACTATCCTCCAACTCCTCAGGTCGGCCAACCTCAAGCTCAACCCCTAGAAATGTACATTTATGGTGAAGACCGGCAAGTTCACGGGATCTTTGGGTTTCTCAAGAGGGCTCAAGGCCAACCCACCAAGGTGAAGGCGGTGCTCGACATGCGGTGCGAGGACCATCCGTGAGATCCACAAACTCACGGGTGCTAGCCGCCTCAGTGATTCCTATCTCGAGCCGCCGAGAAGCAGCTTCCCTTCTTCAAGATCCTGAGGAGAGCTCCGGACTTCGCCTGGCAGGAAGAACACCAGGTCGCCTTCGCACAGCTGAAGGAGTACCTCGCCGACCTGCCGACCCTGTCCGCCCCGAAGCAAGATGAACTCCTCTCTCTATATTTGGCCGCCTCGGACGAGGCCATCAGTGCGGTATTGGTGCGAGATGAGGAGGGACGACAACTCCCCATCTACTTTATTAGCCGAGCTCTCGAGGACCGAGGCGAGGTACACCAGCCTCGAGAAGGTAGCACCGCCTTGGTGAGCATGGCGACGCCTCACCCTACTTTCGGGCTCGTTACGTCCGGTGTTAACGACTTACCTTTGAGACAAGTCTTGTCCAAGCCGAGTCATCCGGACGCATAGCAGTGGGCATTGGAGCTCGGCGAGCACGGCATCTCGTCTCCCTAGACCGGCCATAAAGGGCAGCTCTCCGACTTCTGGTGGAAGCCAAATTCACAGTCGGCTCTACCAGGCGAGTCGCCCAACACCCGCCCACGGAAGACTCCGTCCCCGCACCGCCCGATAACTGTTGGCGGATGTCGTGGGCGGAGCTTCATGTAAACAGCGTGAGCGAGCATTCTCCTCCTCGGCCCGACAATCAAGTGACCTCGACCTCGGTTTACCTTCCCGACCACCAACAACGAGGTGGGTATGAGCCGATCTCGGGACTCCGCCTCGCAAAGGAATGAGTGGACAATGTCCGGATCTTGAGGATTCCAGTGTCGTGGTAAACCGGGTCTAAGCGGAATCTGAGGCCAGGAGGACCGAATGAAGCGATACCTCGAGAAGGCGAGGAGATCTGGCCTCGTTCGGTACTCCAAGATTCATCGGATCCCACGGACCAACAGCCGGTAGCGTTCTCGGCAAGTTAGTCACATCATCAATAAGTCCACCGGTGGAGGAGGTTCATTCGAAGCATAGCGAGTCTCCCATCGGTATCATCACCGAGATGGAGCCGAACCGGATGTCTCCCATAAAGGCTACACGGAAGATGGCGCACTACCTCAAGATCGGCTCGAAGCGAAAAGATGATGGCGAAATCGGAAGTACCTCATACACGTAGCGCTCTGCTAAGTCTTACCTTCAACCCTTCGAGGTGCCTTGGGCGGAAGAGGCCGACTACGTGCTCAATGAGATCCACGGAGGGTCTTGTGGAAGTCACATCGGGTCGCGAGCTCTCTCAAAGAAGACGTTGAGGTCGGGATATTACTGGCCCACCCTTGTTCAAGATTCGGCCGAGCTCGTCAAAAAGTGTCCGAGTGCGGCTCCACTCCACGGTAAAAAGCTACCCCAAACCGATCTAAGCGGCTGCGAGCCCGTGGCCTTTCATGCGGTGGGGATCGACATCGTTGGTCCGTTCGGCCGAGCACCGGGTCGACCGATGCTTAGTCGTAGCCATAGACTACTTCACAAAATGGGTCGAGGCCGAGCCACTTTCGAGCCTCATAAGCATGAGGATTCGGACCTTCGTGTGGAATGGTCGGACCGAGGTGACGAACCGCACGATCGTCTGAGGATTAAAGAAAAGGCTAGACCGAGCTAAGGCGATTGGGCTGAAAATCTCCTCAAGTCCTCACGGTCCTGAGACAACGCCTCGGACCTCGCACGGAGAAACCCCTTCGGTCTGGTCTACGGTGCCGAGGCCGTCATACCGGTGAGATCGGCGCATCAAGCCCGCGCGCACTCTTCACTTGATCGGGCGGGAATAAGGAAGACTGCGTGCCAACCTTGACACCCTCGAGGGAGCGCGAGCTCGCCTTCATAAACAAAGCCAAGTCAAGGACCGGTCGCGCGGTGCTACAACAAAGGGTCAAAGCCTCCGCGCTCCAAGTGGCGACCTCGTCCACTGAAATAATGAAGCCGATGGGCGGGCGTCTTAACAAAACTGGATCCGATATGGGAAGGCCATACCGCGTTCACGAGGACCTCGGCAAAGGGCTTACAAGTGGCTCGCCTATCCGGTGCACTCATCCCCGAACTCAGCACATCACTCATTTAAGGAGGTACTTTACATAGCTTCGATTTAAGATCGGCATCATGTTAGTCCTTCATTGTTTTGCCAATGCGATGTTGATTACATATTGATAAAACATCTGCTTTTCTAATGAATATTTCACTTGTCTCGTACATATGTGAACATCTGTTTGGATACACCACATTTAAACCTTCACAAGGGGCGCCCTACGAAGATGAAAATCCCACTAAGTAGAATGCAGCATCTGGACTACTCATTAATTTGAGCGTCTACATGCAAAGCATCTGATTACCCATTAAGTTGGGCGTCTACATGCATGCGACATCGGACCGATCTCGCCAACTTATACCCCTTTATTTGGGAAGATATGCACTCGGTACAAAGTCTAAATGCATTAACGACTACAAACCGAGTTCAAGCCATATACAAGTCAACCGGGCTTCGAGCTCGTTTATACCCCTTTATTTGGGAAAATATACATACAGATCTGATATAAATACATTTACGACCAAAACGAAGTCTAAGCTATGTTTGTACCTCTCGAGGGAAAATGTACACTTGAAGCGAGTCTAAATACATTTATATCTACATACAAAGTCTACGCTATACACAACCTCATTCGGGCTCCGGGCTCGCCTCGCCGGGACTTCTTGAAGCTGCACCAGTGCACAAAATCTCCGGCCCGACGGTGTATGCAGAGCGAACTTGGTGCCTTCAACCCGGTCGATAAGGCGGAATCACGACGGCCTACTCCCGGCGCTCGATGCGGACTCGGGGGCAGCCGGACCAAGTTCGACTCGGTCACATTCGCCCACTCGGGGACACTTGAGCGGCGCGGCGCCAATCTGAACACCGGGGAATGGGGATACACCGAGATCACACCCGACCCCCGACCGGACACCGGGCGGGAGTGCGACCTCGCCCCCGCCGCTTCTTCCCGCCGACGAGGTCCTCGGTCGCCTTCCGCTCTCGAGAGATCGCCCTACGAATAATCCGCTCTCGGTAGGACCCATCAGCCGAGCACTTCGGCATGATCGGTGTAGCCGCCCTCCTCCATGGGTTCTTCTATGATCGGACCCGTGGAGCCAGCGTGGCCTCGGCTGCGGGGTCGGGGCATCGTCGTTCTGGACGATCTCATACATCTCTATGTACTTCACGATGGAGTTGACACGGTCTTTAAACTTCTTCTTTGTTGGGCCCCTCCTCATCCCTCAGCACCATACCCTCTGCCAGCAAGCTCTGAACTCGATCGTCAGCTTCGGATATGGTAGTTCCACCAGCTCGGTGGATTGCCTTCTCGTACTCCGCATGCTCCTCCGACACTCGAGCTAGCCTCTCCGCAGTCAGTTCGAGTCGCTCCTCACATTGTATCAAGCGCCCTTGGATAGCGTCGGCAGATAAGTCCGCCCCTTGGACTTCGTCCTGTGCGATCCTCAACTTTAGAGCCTCGTTCTCAGCCAGGAGGCGGGCCACTTCCCGATCAACCTCGTGCAACCTCTTCTTCAGGTCGACGGACGACGCCGGGCTGACATCCATGGTGACCAAAACTTGGGTCATTTCGGCGAGACGGCTCCTCGAGCACCTCTTCGTCCTTTTCACCCAGGCGCCTCGGACCTCTTTTAACTTGGTCAACAATTCATGATCGAGTCCAACGCATTCAGGTGTGGAGTGCTTTGTAAATAAACAAGACAACACACATTTCAAAATGTTGCGTTTATTACTCAAAAAGTGGGAAATTATTACAAGGGCCCAGGGTCCTATCGACCCCGGCGGTTCAAACTATTACATCAGGTCCACTGACCTCGGGCCTATTGCCGGACTCGCCGACCTCCTCGATGCTCTGTGGTTGGCCCCTCGGTAGGGAGCTCCAAGACCGCCTCCTGCTCCACCTCCTCCTCCTCCTCCTCCGGCTTCGGCCCGCACCTCGGCAAGGAGCTCCTGAAGCTCGGGATCTTCGTCCTCCTTGCCTGGGCAACGACCTCAGCCGTCAGGAGGGTCGAACTGGACGCCTTGAGCCTCGGCACGGGAAGGAGCCAACCCCGGAGATAACCCGGGCGTAAGCCTTGTTCAGCTCTCGAAGGTCGACCTCGGTCCACCCATGCTTGACCTTATCGAAATCAGGCATGGCGACCGCCAGCTTCCCCAGGTGATCTGACACCACCTTCGGCTCCAGCACGGCGGCAAGATCGGCAATAAAGGCGAGAAGCTCTCGACTCGATGAGCCTCTTGGCAAGCCCTCGGCAAGGGTCCACTGGTCGGCCACCTAGCACCCTCACGTCCATGAGCTCATGCCGCCCGGCCAACTCCTCGCGAACCTCTTGACCTCCCTCGGCGGCCTCCGGTGCCAAGCCCTCTTCTTCAAGGCGGCCTCGGCGGTAGCCCTCCCGGCCTCGGCGGCCCTGCGGCCTCGGCTTCCGCCTTGCGGCGGCCACGGCGGTCGCGGCATCCGCCGCGCGCGCGCAAGCTCCGCTCCCGCGCCTCATCTGGGCCGAGCTCTCGGCGACCAGCCCGGCGGCGACTTGCGCCTCCCGGCAACACGCTGCAGGGCCCCCATCACGAGCTCCCACCCTAAAAAGCGGCCTGAGTTAATCTGGATCGCGGAGCGTATAAATCTAAATGTGGAAGAACTTTGGTACCTCGGGGAGGGTGCGGCCAAGCTTGAGGCGGTACCCGTACTCAAGGCGGCCCCGAGGCCGTGACTCTAATGCTTGGCTGGACCTCTTTGAGGCCCACTCATCAGTTGGCCCATATTGTCGACCTTCTTGGACCCTTGGTAGGTCGGCCCGCTTCATCTTCTTCTTGCGAGCTCGCTTTCGGCGATCGTGAGCCCGCCTCTTGCCCGGTCGGCTTCACTTTGCATCATAGAAGAAAGTCGTATTAGCGGCAAAATTGGACGTATAAGGACTAAGAAGATGGGGATGCCTCACCCGTCCGGACCCGATCCGATGCTTCCACCCATAAATACTCGGCCCGGCCTTCTTGGTCATCCTCGGTGTAACTTATGGACAAAATCTCACCAAAATTGCTCGGCACCTCCTCCATGTGGCCCAAGGCTTGATTTTGGGTCCGCCATCGTCCGATGCCCCACTCATACCTCGGTGCCCTCGGCCCGCAGAAAGAAATACCTATTACGCGATGGGACACTTTGGAGGGGACTGCTACCTTAAATTTCAGCCGGGAGACAGATAGTACACTCCTCCTATGGTCTTGACACTAAAAAAGCGCATCAGTACCTCGAAGGAGAACTCCTCGGCAATGCCATAGCAAGAGAGCCCTAGCCCCACCACCGACCTAATGGAATTCGAGGTCAATTGACAAATGGGGATGCGGAAATACTCTTGAAAACTAAGATAAATGGGGCGGAGGATACCTAAACCCGCCTCAAACTATCTACATACACGGTAATAAACCCTCCGAGAGGCCATCGCCCTATCATCCGGCCGCGCGCACCACCACGCCTCCTCCGGGATCGGTATTCCTTACGACTTCAAAAGCTCCTCGATGTCAAGCCCGACCTCGCCCCGCCCACCCTCCATCCCATACCGATGATACGGCGGAACCACAGAACTCGATCTATGGACTTACCGAGCCATTATAGCATATATAGTCCTTTACGTCGAGGCGGCGGCGAACACGAGGCGAAATAGAACTTTCAGGCGAGAAGGCGGAGAAGAAGATGAAGAAAACATACTTACTTTCCACGCGAATATATGGCTCGCCGAGATCGGGATCGAGTCGAGAAAATTTCTCGAAATTTTTATCTCTCAAACAAGGCGTCGAAGGGGAAAGTGAACAGTTGCCTCGTTTGGGCCTATTTATAGGACAAAGGGCGCCTAAAAGCTATCGTTTCAACTTCGACACGTACTACCCGTGATTGGATGTGGCGTCCACGCGCACACGGTTGAGTGCCCAACTACCGCTGGCGCGTATGGCGTGCGCTAGCGTAAGATAGACCGCCCGATCGACCTCAAATCATCATATGGACCGGCGTCCTCCGGATGGCGGCGCCTCGGTCGTACCTCGGCCTTCCCCAAATAACGAGGGATCGGATCGGACCTCGGCGTCCTATCAGCGAGCCGCCCGCTACGAAACGTCTCCATCGAGATCGAACTCGGCGAACCGGCCCCAAGATTTGGTGCCGCCCGGCCGCACCTCGACATCCCTAGAAGGCGGTCTCGGGTCGGACATCGGCACCCTCCACAAGCAATACCGCTCGGATCGGACCTCGGCGTAACCTACGCGGAGGTCGATATCGAGTCGGACTTGACTTCCTTCCGGTGTACGTCTTTTCCAAGCGACATACAGCAGACCACCCAACTCGGATCGGCACGGATCGCCAAATAAACCCTCACCTCAAAAGACAACACCTTGACAAACAACTTCAGCCGAGCCACTCCTCACCGGCGGCGCTTTCTTCACTCCACCTCGGCATCGCGTCCCTCGACTATTCGGGGGCTATGATGGGATATGGCCCACCGATCGGGCCCACTAACGAGGCCCAAACAAGTGGGGCCTAACGTTGGTAGCGGGCCCACGCGGTTGAGCCCAAGGCGAGCCCTAATCAGCCCCCAAAACCCTAGCCCCGAGAACCAAAGTCAGGCGCCACCCTCCACGTGGCGCCGCGTAAACGGCGTCCCCGCCCGACGATGGAGGACACGCCAGGGGAAGAGCCCCGGCAAATGGAGGGCACGCCAGAGGAAGAGTCACGACCAATGGAGAGGTTGAGCACGCCTTCAGGTGCAGGCTCAGAGTTGTATAAATAGAAGGAAAATTGACAATAGAAGGGTTGGCAACTTATCGAATACTAAGAGCTTGTAACTACACTCACTGTACTCAAATTATAGTGAAAGTATTGAGGAAACACTCCTCCGTGGACGTAGATCTCATTAACGATCGAACCACGTAAAAGCCTTGGTGTTCTTTATTGCTTTACATAAAATCTCGCATACTCACGTAACTAGATTTATCAATTATAAAATATGATTTTGAATTTTTGATTTTACTATTGTCATCAATATAAATTTCCAAACCTTTAGGTGTTTGTTTTTCCATTAAATCAGAAAGGATAAAAAGAGTGAATGTATCTACTTTCTTAGAATACAATTCTTTATGATATTAGACACTTATTCAGAGAAGGAGGATCGTTAAGATTTTCAAACAATAAATTGTTATCAAAATATATCCACCTAGCAAGTAATTGAAAGGTAATGGTCTAGGAATAGAGGATCTTGTTCGGTTTGGTTGAGCATAAGATTGACTATGTACACTACAACAAAATGTTCTAATAGTTGATCAGTTAAAGAAACGTACAAATTTGATTGATGAACATTCTGAAAATTTGTCGAATTTGCAGACTCTAGCATACTTGATAATTAGGTTTGATCAAGCTCTCTAATCAAACTTGCATCTCATCAGCCTCACGTGTTTATATGTATAGTGGTGAAAAAAGAAATTTGAGATGTAAAGGTTTATTTTTTGTGAATTAATGAATTGTTGTCTCGATTTCTTTCAGCTTAACTAGATTGTATTTAGATATGGAGAAACTTTGCTAGCAAATGGTTGATTCATTCTTTTATTTGGCATTCTTTGAGTTAGGTATAAATTACTACAAAGTTGAATACACTTTTCGGTTGCTCAAGATTAAACCAACTCGAGATCATCCGAGATTGAATTGCTCTGAGACTAATTAACTTTTTCATAGGAAGAGACTAAGAATTATAAGCCAAGACTAATCTTATGAGGCACTATCCTAAGCCTAAGCTGCAAACCGAATTTATCTAAGCAAATACCACATCATAAGACTAGTCCTATCTAACACCAAATAGAACGTCCTCTAATAATGAAAAGGATTTTGATAAAAGAGTACCCAATAAGTCATTTTCCACAGTTAGTAGATACCATATGCAACGTCATCTACAGAGTAGCATATTATTTTCCAAAAAAGTAATAAACTAATCATAATTAATTGAAATCAGTGGGTCAATTACGATTTGATTTGCTTTTTAACCGACTGGAATTTCATGTTTATGGTGCATGATATCAGCACCCAATTAGTTCTTAATTAAATTCTCATAAAGTAATTAGTTTATGCTTTTATTGATTAGTGGCCGGCTAATGTGCGCCAAATATTCCTCTTCTAGAAATGATCGATATATCTTTCAACTTGAAATTGAACTTTATATATATATATATATATATATAGAGAGTTTGGTTCAAATAAGAACCAAATATATATATATATATATTTGAACCAAACTCTATATATATATAATATATATAGGGAGAGTTAACGTGAGAACCATTTTTATCGTGAGCGTGAGAACAAAAAATGATGAATTCACGGTGAAAGTTGATGAATCTGTTTGGGAAGTTCTTGAATCCAAAAATAGAATTTTAAGCCTCATGGGATTCGAACCGGGTGAAAAATTCTAAATTTTGAATTCATCAACTTTCTCAGCGGATTCATCAACTTTCATCGCATTCATTTGGTTCTTAGTTTTTAAGATAAGAATGGTTCTTATTTGAACCAAACTCTATATATATATAGAGAGAGAGAGAGAGAGGAGAGATCAAATAGTACTCGAGCCCGAGGTAGTATGTAGTACTCAATCTCATTCACTCATCTCATAGATCTTATGGTTGAGGTTTTTCGGATTTTTTAAGCTCATTTTCGTTGATTTCGCTACAATAAGGGTAGATTAGTAATTTGGTTTGTTATATAATACAGAAAATCAAATCATGCATACAATTGAACATAAAACTGCATATTGTTATGCATAAAACTGCATGCGGATGAATACAAAATTGCATAATTTTTTTTGTTATGTGATATAGAAAAACAAACCATGCATGTTTTAAAATAAAAAACTGCATACGCATGAACGTAAAACTGTATTATGTTAAACATAAAAATGCATATTATATTGATTTATCCCAAATCTATTCTCTCATTTAGATTGATCAATTCTAGCTTTATAATTCGAAAAAATAACAAATGATCAACAAGAAACGTGTTTGTGTATATTGGCGAAGAGAGAAAGAGAGATATCGAGAATGAAAAACCTATGAGTTTCTGTTTTAAAGTATGCATGTTTGTGTTTCGTAGTATGCATGTTATTGTTTAATAGTATGCATGTTATGTGTATTGTTATGCAAGTTTATGTGCATTAGTATGCATATTCTTTGCTGGATCTACATCTCTCTGTCTCCTTCTCCGATTTATCTCATTCTCTAATTTCCGGCGAACTCCACCATAAAACACAGCCTCCTTCGGTTTTTGGCGAACTTCGTCTTAAACACCACCATAGTCATCCTCCATCTCGATCATTCAACATTCTCTCAAAATCCTCTTATTTTTTCTTAAATTTCGGTGACTACAACCACCGTCCAACCATTACCGTCATGAGCATACGATCGCGACCATCTTCACCGCGTCATTGTCGCTGCCTCGACCGCCTCCACCATGCCATCGTCGCCATCTACTTCTCTTTATTCTCCGTCGAACAAAAATAATTTGCAGCAAAGAAGAAGAAGAAATAATTACTAGCTTGCCCTTAAACAAAAATTAAAATAAAAAAATAAAAAACATCATGCCACGTGTCGTTTATCTAGGTTATCCACGTGAACACATTGTGTTGTCTAGATTGGGTAATATGTATTACTTGAGTACTGGGTACTACGGGAACCCAATCCTATATATATATATATATATATATATATATATTTCATTTTCAGCAGAATATTCAGAGGTATCGTCGGAGAAGTGTGTACTTATATATATATAGGGAGTGAATCAAATTGAGAATTTCAACATTTTTTAGAATTAAGTATGGTTCATCCAACTTTTATAATCTAACGGTCATGATTAATTATAAATCATTTATTATCCTTAGGTTTTGATGGTAACCGTTAAATCTTATAATTAAGATATTTTATATATTCATTTAAGTAATTGTTCTCATGTGCACAATTAGGGATGTCAATGTATGAGTTTTATTACCCGGATCAGAATCAATAAATAAGTATCAGTTCTGATTTTGGACCCGACCCATTAGATATTGAATCCGGACCGGACTCTGACCATCAAATATGGATCTGAAACAATCCCGATTTGAACGGATCTGGAATCAGAATCGGACCAGAATCGAAATTGAAATCAAAATCGTTGCTTTAGAATTTAATGGGCTATAAGTGATTTCAGATTGATATGAGTAAAATCGATTCATTAACAAACCTATTTAGGCTTAGACTTGTCAATAGACGAGTTTTAATCGAACCAAAACAAATAAATAAGTATCGGTTACGGTTGGGAACCGAACAAAAATCGGACCGGACGGACAATCAAACTATGGGTCTAAACTGTTCGGATCTAAAGTGGGTCTATAACCAAAACCAGAACCGGAACCATTGTTTTAAAATTTAATGGGTTATGATCGATTTCGGATCAGTACACCCACCCATTGACATTCATATGCACAATCACTGCGATTACATGCAAAACAACATGAATTACATGAACATAACAATTAATTGGAATGTGATAGCATGCACAAGAATTACGATTACTTTTTTTTGGTAAGTTAATACAGAAATTTTAAAGGCTACGTCACGGTGGACTCGAACCCGAGACCTTTGGCCTCGGACATTAACCACTCTACCACTAGGCCAACACACACACACACAAAAGAACTACGATTACATGAACAATAACATGAATCACACAAACAACAAAGAACTGAAGATGAAATATTCAAATTGCAAAAATTTATGGATTTAACTATTTTTTTCATTAAATAATTTATAATCGTTAAATCTTATTCAATCTAACGTTGGTTATTGTTTCTTAGTTCTTATTTGAGAGGTAGTTCCCTCTATAATCAACCCATTTATATATATGTATATATATATAGGGTTGAGTTCTCGTAGTATCCGGTCCCCAGATAGTATGTAATATCCAATATAGACCACACATTTTGAACACGTGGTAGTTCATTTTCTTTTCTTTTTCTTTTTTAAATTTTCGCAAGGGATAAAATGGAAAGAAACAAATCAGCATTCTTCTTCTCATCCTTGACGGCAGCGGACGATGCTGGAGACGAACGGCGCCGACTGCGATGACGACAATACCGACGAACAACAACAGCAAGATACACAAACAATTACAAAATAACAGATTTTGAAAGAAAGAAAAAGAAGAACAAAATTGATGGATTTTGACGAAAAAAAAATAGAAGGTGAATTTGATAGATGACTGAAGAATCGAGAAAGATGGTGATTATGACAGTGGTTCACGGTGAATTCGTCGGTAATTAGGGAAAAAGACGGCGGAATTAACAGAGAATGATGAATGAGAGATTTGTTGTCGAAAATCATAAAAATGCATTGAACAAAACATGCAACTGTGTTGAACAAAACATGAAACTGTATTGAACAAAACATAAAACTGCATGTTATCACGAAACACAAACATGCGTTTAACAAATCACGTTCATGCATTGATCAAAACATACCCATGCATTTAACAAAACATGATCATGCATTTAACAAAGCGTAAAAATACAATGCCAACGGTCGCGCGAGGAAGCCGGGGCGGCAGCGAAACATCTGCGCACGTTGGTATGCGAGCTTCAACCGCATGCATTATTGTGTTCAATCAGATGCATTTTTGTTCATTTGAATGCATTATTCAAAGACAACTAAATGCATAGTTTGTTTTTCGCAATCACATAACAAATCAAATTACTAATATACCCTTACTGTAGCGAAAACCAACGAAATTAAGCTTAAAAAGTTCAAAAAATCGAACCATATGATCTATGAGATGAGTGGATGAGATTGAGTCTACATCTTATCTCACGCTTAAGTCTATTTGATCATTATATATATATATATATATATATATATTGTTGTTGGGAAGAGATATAGTAAAAACTTGTTTTTCATAAAAACTTAAAAACTAGTGCATTTTATATACAAAGTTAATATATTTTATGAATAAAGTTGTTGCATTATGAAATATTTATGAGCATTGTTATTTTTTATCATAACTTAAGAGTGCATTAGCTTTATATATGTAAAATGTATTGATTTTTAGAATTTTATTATAAATCAAACCTTTTTATCGTTACATGTAATCTAGGCTTTTTGAAGTATGCAAAATTTCTATATCGTCATTTAGGAGCTTTAGATTTTCTCAGTTTCCATCGAATTTCAGTCATGTGGTGTACTGGATAACTTTCTTTCTTAATTTTTTCTTTCATTAGTAAATTCAGAACACGAGAAAGTTCGTACAGAATCCTCCAAATACAAAAGTTCTCTAGATCTCACCAAAAAATTCATATGTATATATATGTGTGTGTGATAAAAATATATAAATTCTAGATGTTGTATGACAAGATGTAATTTGTCGTCTTGATAATTAATACTGACGTCAAAGTAGCTAATAATGCATAGGCTCTTGGCATCTTGCTCATGAAATTAGATGTGGTTTTAATACTTTTAGAAAGAGTGGCCTCAATTTATTTGTTTTGTACAACATGAGAATATCATGCGAACAGTACACTGACGTCTACAATATTCACAGTGAAGCTTCATATGCAAGGCACTCACATATATTTAATCATTGAGAAGGAAATTAAATTACCCAAACTCATAAACTATATGTAATATATATCAACGATTATAAAAACATGTAGGATATACCAATTCACATCTATCAAAAAAACAAACAAATTTCGAGAAGCTGCAACAACTGACCTCTGCCACACATGTCTTTCCTTCGTGCAGGCAATTGAAAAGCAAAAGAAAACAGATGAAAAAGTGATGAAAAATGCAGGCGAAAAAGTGATGAAAAAGAGGAAAAGAAACAGAGAATCTTGTTGACCAATTGCACCAATAATTCATCAACTATTAATTGTAAGTTCCATCACGAGAGGGGTGCATTGCACACCCATCCTCCGCATTTATTATGTCTTTGTATTTATTCACATTTAATTAAATGTCCCGAATAAACCAACCCAACCATGGTTAACCGGATAGGCCCACTACTGAAACAATCTTGGCGGAGAAGCTATCCATGATGTGCCGACATTCATTTTATCGTCGGCATCCCAAACATCTATCGGCATTTCGGACATGTATCGGCATTTTAGGATTTGAATTAATATCTTTATGGAGAAGCTATCCATGATCTGGATATTCATTTTATATGTCGATATCTCAAAACATGTATCGGCATTTCGAGATTTGAATTAGAATTACGAATCGAATAATAAAACTTCCCGCCAATGTTTACAATTATCTTAAACGCCTAAATTTATTATATTGTGTGGATAAATAATTTATTAAGTAATAATTTATCCCCCAAAAAAATCCAAATACTAAATAGATAATTATAAACTGTTAATAAAAAAAATATTAAAATAGCAGTTTATAATAATTATATTATTTACTGTTCACCAAAAATTATTAAAATAATGAATAATCGTTATTAATTTTCACGAGCACATAAAAATATTGTCGTCACTCATTGTTAATTTTGAAATATTGAAATTTACCTTTGAACCCTCACTATTTCGAGTCTTGCAAGGGTAAATAAGTAAATGCATAAGGAAAATTAAAATAATTCCCCATTTGCATCAACTCAACTCGCCTTCTTCTCATTTGCGCCCACAGAGGAGAGTGAGCAGGACATCTGTGACGCGAGAGGCGAGAGAAGAAGAGATAGCGCAATCGGTCCAAACCACAACTGCGAGAGACACGAGCACGAGGAGGCTGCACGAAACGCAGTATTGTTCCATTTTCAATATTAACGATTTTTCCGCGCCTAAGTAGCGAAAAATGCCTTGATTTCCTTCGTCTTCGTCCATCCCATTCCGTCGTCTTCTTCATCTTAGTCTTCGTCCATTGGGGTAGCCTTCGTATTCTTCGTCTTTCCATCCTTTGCATCGGGCCGTCGTTTAACTCTCTAGCGTCTATTTATCTTTCTTCTTTTCTCTCATTCCCTCCCCATGTATCTCTTTCAAATGCTCTCTCTTTTCTCTTCTATTCTCTTGCAAAACTCAGCGTTTTGCTCTTTGATCGATAATGATAATCGCATTCTAGTTCTTAGTATTTCCGGTTGGTATGAACCATTGCTTGTAGCCTCTCACGCTTAATGATCCACGCACTCCTTTTACCATTTTTCGTAGTGGACGATCTGGCGAAACCACATTGCTAGGATCCATATGCACTTCGGAGCCGTAACCATATTCGAGATACTCGACCAACCGTTCTCGGGAAGGGAATTTCTTCTTGTCCCAAACAATTATTTTGCGAGGCGGCGGCCTGATCCACGAGATGACCAAGATGATCCGACGACCAATTCTATGATTTGTCGCTCATTTAGTGATTTTGAACTTTACGCAAATTTATCATTGCTATGTGAACTAGAGTCACCTTGGGTTCAATTGTAATGACCTCACCTCGAATTTATTTCAAAATCTTGATGTCCTTCTTGTTGCCATTTGTTATAAGCTACTGATTGCTTTGAGCTTATCATGCGGGAAAAGAAGGGCTTTTGATGTATTCTTGAGTGATGTTTACATGCGATATGGATGGCTTCAAACTTCTTGAGCTTGTTGGATTGGAAATGGGCCTTCATGTTATAAGTAAGTAATGCTTGGTGGTTAAGGCTTCAAAATTGTTTATCATTACTTGACAATATATTATGTTGTGCGATGATGTTAGCCGGGAAGAACTAATCGGTCTTGCGTGGAGTAAGACATGGAGCTTGTGATTAGTTAATTAAACTATCGTGGATGAAGAATTAAAGAATATTTGGCAGCATGTTGTTAGGAAAAAGCGAGAATGAAATGAAAGAACGTGATCATTTGTGTAGCATGATCGTCTAAAACGAGCTATCGATGATCTCGAATATGCTTCTTCTTTGAATGAAGGCGGGGGTTGATGAGTTTCTCAAAACACAAAAGAAAATGAGACTCTAAAGATGAAGATGATGAAATGGACAATGATGACCTACCACATCAAAGAAGGCTCGTGTAGTTTGGTCGGTAGAGCTCCATCGTGATTCGTTCTTCACAGTAAATCGACTGGGATTGATAGTATGGACTTGCACTTTGCCTTATATTATGAAAACTTAAACTTACTAGAGCATTAATTCAAGTATTTTACGAAGAATTTTGTCTAATGAATTTATCTATGTAATTGCTAACATTTGTTAGCATCTTTGGATCCTTTTCGTAGGTGTACCCAAGAGAATTCTTGAATTGATGAATGTTCCTAGCTTGACACGGAGAATGTGGCTGGTCATTTCTGTGTCTCATTACTTGCTCACATATAATCTTTGCTTACCTACTTACATTTTCTATATTTTTGCTCACATTACGAATATGGAAATAGAAGAAAGGTATCTTGAAGTGAGAAGTTGGTTACATCTAGTGTCTAACTAAAATCGGGACCTAATATCAAAGCTAACCATATTATGTTGGCCTGGGATATTTTGAATATTTGCCATCATTTACTTCCAATTTAAGGATAATATTGTAAAATTATATGATATTTTCACCCTTTCTAATTTCATCATGGGCTCCAAATCTTTATTGATTATACTTCTAAATATGGGAGAAAACTCATCATTTTTATAAAATATATCGCTTCTAATGATGATTCTCAACCACAAAGTTACATATAATTCATTCATATCTCCTCTTTGTTATATGTTGCACTTTTTCTTGAGGAATTTAGAGGTGTATTGATTTTCAAATTAGCAAAGTTAGAAATGTGAAAATGAAAAGTATTGTCACCATCGGTCATTCCGAATGACGATATACCATCTCCTAAAGTGGGTAGTAGGATGTGCAAAAGAATGTAGTCTGTTTCTTTGGTCCTCGACTCATGATTCCAATCTTCATCGGACCGGTGCATTTACCATTTAAAACAAATATTCATTCCAATTTAAAGTTGCATGTGAAAAATCTCTATCGAGACAATATGATATTAATCTCACAAAAATACTTTGTGATATCGTGTATCGATGGTCATTGCTAAACTCAACAATTTCAATATGATTGATTGCGTCTTTTCACATCGAGATTCACCTCCAAAACTACGCATGATGATTTTCATTGTGATTATCTCAATTCGATCATTATTATGTCAATGCGAAATTTAGACTATACTTAAAGAGGTTGAGTGGGGTAGCTCATCAACAGTTGGCCTTGCTTCTTCTTATTGTGGGCTAGTGGAGTAGAATCTAAAATTAGCTTTGCTTGGAAGGATTGACTTTCAAGCATTGGCGATTTCCGCCAACTTTCTCCACGTACATTATCGCTCTACATGATGAGCTTTCTCAACCCACGGAAACTTAATCTTGCAAGGATGGATCAAAGAACTCGCTACATGCATCTCTTCAGGGTCTAAATGTGTTTATGTGGATCGGGTTGCTAATGCTCGACCTCGATAAAATGTTTATCCACATTGCCAAACAAAGTCCTAGCAAGAACTCCATATTTATTGATTGAAAGTCGATTAATATATTCATTTTCTTGACCCATTTTCGATCTATCGGGTTGCACACAAGTTGATGTATTTAATTTTGCATCATTGTTGATTTTCCGTTATTTTGCCTCTTATTTAAATTAAATTTTCCAAAGGAAAATTAACTTAGAGAGAAAATGGTTGCGGTGGTGGTACAGAACGACGTACACAAATCTCCAAATCTTCGCAACTCGGCTTCGTTTAAATCAAAGTTCCGCATTCTAATGTCTATCGAATAGTGGCACGTCACCGGCAGCGATATTGATTCGATGAGTTGCATCACTTGTCGTTTACTTAGCATTTATTTTCCAAAGACGATTGTTTACCCTCAAGTAGTGGGAGTTGCTTGTTGCCTTATCGTTCGTAGTGAGGGATTAGTTCTTATTTTCGTTCGTGTTGAATTTTAATTTTTGGATGAATTACATTGGTTTTTTTCATCTCCGTCTTGAATTAATTGATTAATTGTTTGTAGGTCTTTTGCTTATGCTTTATGTGTGTTGTATGTATTCTATTTGTTTATTTATTTATTTATTTATTTATTTATTTATTTTGCATATATATAAATCAAGTACTTATAGTTTGAATTAGAGGAGGAGCCAACCGAGGAACCTCAATGAAATGTAAAGGCTACTTGACATTTTATGAGAATGTATGTGATTTTACGGTAAATTGAAAACTAAGATTGGTGTGACTTTAGCTTCTTCCGCTCAAAAGATAATATAGTGCAGGACGATGCGATGAAGACAATGCTAGTGGCATTCACATCTGCAATGGGGCAATGCCATTTACATTCACACAAATCTACACTTTATTGGGCTCTTTAGTCCCAGTTTAATATTTGTTCTGTTTTATTCTAGACTCTATCACGAAGATGGATGTGTGAGATTGTTATTACATTTGGATGTTAACAGAGAACTTTTCTATATTTTCATGTTTAAGTGAAATTCTTTTGTAGCGTGTTCCCTTGGAAGCTGAAAAAAAATATTTATGGAATTGGCAGGTCATCTGAGTAGTAGAATGGATATCTAATTAGTGAGTGATTAGGTATACTAATAGAAGCTATACTAAGCCTTTTCCAAAGTAAGAGAACTTTTCAACTTTAAAGCTTATTTATAATATTGGACATGATAAAGTACTAGAGGAAGATATAATATTTTCGAGGCTAAATTAGATTCTTGTATGCTACTTGGGTAGTTTCATGAAGAGTCCGAGTTCTTTGTAAGATTGCGACCTTGAAATCTTGAAGAGTAGGTAGCGGTGTGGATTTGCCGATTTGCAACCGAGGTTTTAGAACTAAATTTAATCGTTATAAATTCTCGAAATATTGCTTTTAGCTCTATATCTTGATAATTGCTATGATGCATTTCTCTTAATAATTATCTAAATTTTCAGCATTCCATTTTGAAGCAAATCTATTGTGCTACATATGATCTCTTCAATGTCATGGATTAGTAAAGATCATCGATTGATATGTAAATATAGCTTCACTTGTGGGCTTTCGTGTTGACATCGGATAAAATAATTATTACTTGACTTATATGCTAAAAATGGCGGTATGTTCATAGGGATGTGAAGCACGAGAACTTTTGCTTGGTTACGTAGGAAGTCACGATGAAAAAAGTTATTCTGGTTGATCTTGGTTTAGGTAGATGTCTTGCATATTCTTGATTAAATATCTATTTTTGGATATATTTGATTGCTAAGAACGACTTGCATCGACTTCTAGATGGAGAGATGGAAATCTTGATCCGCATGTTAAATATGATCAACGGCGGATGTTTTCGGTTCGTGCATGCATGACATTGAGTATTTAAGGACATTTCTACATTTCTATGCCCGCAATTTTTCCCATTGTTTTCTTGATCTTTGAGTTTGAATGGTTTCGAAGTGCTTGCTCGATATGCCGTGTTCATGCTCGTTTAGGTAGAACAGCAATCGGAGAGATGATTTAGAATCCTTGCTTATACACTTGTCTTCCTTTTGCGAGGACGCGTCGCCTTAGCAAGGATACCGGTCTTCTTTGTTTACCTTATGGTGTTCAAATTTTTGACTTTGGACTTTCCGGACATTTATTTATGTCGGCCCCGATATGGTTACGCTTATCAATAGGGTGAAAACAAAGGATTTCTTGTTTGCAAGAATAAATGGCTACACCGCCGAGGCATTTCCTAATTATGTCATTGAATCCAATAGGTTGTGGAGCTTGATTTTCTCTATCCAAGCGGTATCCACCAACGTTGGGATAATGGATACCGATAATCGCAATGACAACTTCCGACCAAGCCGCTTTCGTCTAAGTGTGCCCGAAGGAAGCCGTGGATGAAACACATGAGACACTACGTACATCTACGTTTCCCAAAGACACATGTAAAGGTTGATATGCCGTCATTTCGTTTGTTTGTAGGATGATACCCTCGGCACATCTATCATGTATGTTAATCGAATCTCGTTTGTTACAGGAGAAATGGGCGAAAATCTATACATTGCGTCGGTTTGCTATGGGCGTACAGTTTCTTAGGAGAGGCGCGACGTATGAGGTTGAACGACTTGAACATCGGAACTGCGTACATGAGGGTAATGGTGGTGTGCGGGAAGTTGTCAATCTTGGTAGTTGTAGGCACAGTACAAAACGCGTCTTGCCTTTCTTTATTATGTTTATTAAATGTGCCTACTCTCTTTAGATGACTTTACGGTGTTTATATTGCACTATTTGGACACATCCATCTTGGTTGGAAATCTATTATTTTTCATCTTCATAAATCTTGTGTGTGTGTGTGTGTGAGAGAGAGATGGGATCTTGGGCGGGGGTAAAAAGCATCTGTTAGAACTATGAAAGAATTACACGAAACCAAGTTCACTAATGTTAAAAATGATAATTTATCATGAAGAAAAGATTCGAAGTAATACTACCGCTAAACTTCCTAATATAAGACCCAATCTAGAAAGACTAAAAGAAAATCATGTATTGGTTCGGGTAAATCCATTTTGTATAAAAATCAAAATATTTCATGTCTTTGTTGACGACCAGGGAAAAAGAAGTTATCATTTATTTTAACATGCTTCTTGATTGAATTTAATTTGAATGGGATGATTTGGATTGATGAAAATACAGACTACTTTCTTTTAGTTTGAAAATAAAGGTTAAAACTTTATCTTTATATTTTCTATTATTAAATCATTACATTATTTGAATAGAAAATAGAAACCCATTTTAAATGAAAATGAAGCCACGACCTCACCAACTAGATGCTTAGTTGTCTCTTGAATCGCATTAAATGCGAATGCATTTCAATACTATTCAATTTTAAGTATTTAAGTTAAGTATTAAGTGGAAAATTAATTATACAAGATCTTACTGAGCCTACTCATATACAACAGGCTTACACATAGAAGTGCCCAGAGCGAGGCGCCATTCTAACCCTTCTTGCTAAAGCCCAACCATAAGTACTTAGTATTGGGGCCACAGAGATATGTTTTAGATCTCGCATCGAAAAACCTCCTTTTATCTTAAGAAAAAGTGACAATTATATTGAAAAAATATGTCAATGTTAGATCCGTCGGCGCCATGCAGGACGTTTTATAGGAGTCCACCTCTAGTCGTAAAAGATAGAGTGAAACCTAAACTCTTCTCATATTAACTTGACATCATTGGAAAACAAGAACAACACACGCAGTTGAGAGAGAGATTTGATTATTATTATGAGAATTCATCAAAGTCTCAAGATTAAATCGTCCCTCCACGTTAACAGTTAAATACTTTCGAACACCTTTCTTCTTAAAGGAATTTACTTTAGCTGATAGATTGGGTGATAATATACACAATGGCGTATGGTTACACAAACTCGCAATATTCAATGCATCGATGTAGCGAATTAGTCTAACCACACGCAAGACTCGATTCCTCGCCTCAAAGCAGTGCAATGAAGCTCGTTTCTCTCTTGGGTTACTGCGAGACCGACCACGATCATCGCTTGTCTTGGATGCGGCTTCATTGACTGTAACACGGTTTCTCCACCGTAAACTTGCCTCGACTCGAGATAAATGAAAACGTTAGGATCGGAACACAAAAAAAGCACGAAAATATTTCTAGGATTTTCATTATCGTTGTTTTTCAAGGAAATATTTACACCTCAAGATGTCTTGGTCCCAACGCACTCAAAAATGCATGTACATCTCATTGTTGTTGTTCAATTGTCTCTCGATTTCCACAACACGTGCGTCGCGCTTAAGTGCATGATCCTCGGTTTCACGGTAATCAATGTCCATGATATTATCCAATCACCGAAGAAGAAGACACCATTATATATGTTGAAAGAATAAATGAGAGATGCAAAAAGAATAGAAATGAGATGATACCTTGAAGCAAAGAACGAGATCTCCGACGTGACTTTATCACATTCGAATGTTCCAAATGGATTGAGCGTTCAGCGCCTTGTTAACACTCACCCATTCGTCTTCATCTTTGCCAAAGCCGACAAATCTCACACGAACATTCGGCATATTTATGGAATGATAAGAAATATGAAGTTCTAGACACACTAAACTTGCATTAGTAAATGGCGGAGATGAATCTCAAATGGTGCAAGCAATAACAAGGATAGGCAGCGGGGAATCGAGGTTTATTAAGATCTATGTCATTGTTTCAAGAATTGCTTGGTGGATTTCGGTACATGGCATGTCACTTATTTTAAACAAGCTAAAGATGGTTTATTATAGTTTGGGCTTCATATAAAGAGCAACCAACTAGTCTTTCCTACTCTAATCTCTTGATTAACTTTAACGTCTGATTACATATTTGGAATTTGATAAGCATCACGATGTTTTCATACGATTTTACATACGGAGAAGGTTTATAATGGGTATCGACTTCACAGGGGCAAGGGACAAAGAACCTGCAAGAATACATGCACTCTTTTTTTCTAGGAAGCTAAAATTACTAGTCTTGGGACTACAATTCATCATATATTCTCTAAAGATACAACTTGACCCTACATGCAGCACCTATACATCATCGAATCAAGAACCATCACCTTTAAAAATCGAGGCGATTTAGGGATATTAGTTTGAGTAAAGATTTCTCAAGGTAAGAAAGTGATATTAATACATGCACAAGTAATGGTAGAAAAAGAAGTAAAGATTGTGATCCGGCAAGCAACATAATAAAAAGTCTACGGATCCCCGTACAAGACTTTGTAGTTGAAGAAGAAGCAACATCAAACCTAAGAACAGAGAAAATGAAACCGAGTGTCGATTGTTTATAAAAAATGCGGCACCATGACTATATGTGAAAGAGTGTTTATCTATCGTGTTAATTCGCTGAGCATAGCTTATCCAAAGGAGCCGGAAAGTGGTATCCTAACATACAATATTAGGCCAACTACCATATAGTAAACATGTTATGATACAATCCAAAAGTTATGTGTCGATAATGATCACCACATCTAAGTTAACGATTCACGTCTGAAGTTGAGTTCATATGGATCCTCATAAATATAAAGGGAAAGATGTTGGAAAAATAAAATGAATGCTCACCAAGCGTAATCCTTGGTGATCTAGCTTGAAAATCAAGCCGTGGAGCTCAACAATGCTTCACTAGCAGAATTGTTGGCACCGCCAAAAATTTGCAGATGCCACCAATTAGTCCTAAATAGGAATTTGGATTATGACCGCACAATATGTCTAATTAAATAAACCTTTAATCTTGAGGAGAAGATCGGTAACATTTTAAAACCAATTATCCTAATATAATATCCCAAATGACAATCGGCTTTTGCAATCTCCGTTAAGGAAGCCGTTGATCGCACAACAAAATAAACAACACCAAAGTACAAGAAAACAAAACTAAAAAGTTGCCAAACTCCCAAGAACCTCGGATAGGTCGTCAATCCAAACACCATACAAACATCACCTAGAACCAACTCAATCCTCCCGACTTTTATCTTTGAAAAGCTTGATCATGTCATCCATCCGAAGAATAGTAATAGCGACTTGAGTAAACCGGCAAAAGTGGAATAGTTTCATTAACAATTTATTGCGAGAACAAGGTTAAAATGAAACTTGGAAATGATTTTCCTCCTCCCACTTTTGCTCGAAACAATTATAAAGCTTTGGATATATGAGAGCTTTGTTTTGCAATTGTAGTGAAAGGAACATAAAGAGCAACCTTTACTCTCTTTTAATTAAAGCAGTCTTTGTTATTTTCTAGGGTTTAAATGGAACAACTACGGATGCGAATTTGTTTATTTACCACGGAACCAACTTTGCACCTGCAATATAAGAAACATCAACACTAAAAGAAAATTAAAAATTCAATGCCTAGAGCAATACATAGATACAAACTATGAATTATACAAACAAAAGATTTGAAGAAATACGTGTTCCCATTTTATAAGAGGTTTTCCGAATGGTAAATGGAACCACCGCATAAGAAAAAAGTTACAAGCAGAAAAATTTATTGGATAAATCCATTAGTATAACAAAATAGGACGAAGAGCTCACTTAAATTTAGTGGAAAGCTCCCGACAGAACTCTTCTCCGATTGTTTTCTCTCATTTCCTTAAATAAGTTCTCCATTTGGATAATCGCTCACATGTCAAACTAAACATATCAAACCAATTTCAGCGACAATGGATCATAAAATTTCCCACAATTTGCCAAAGTTCATTATTTTTATATATTTCAAGCAATCTAACAATGCGCCATGCACACCGATCCACAAGTAAGAAGGAACGTTGAGAACGACGTAAGTCCAATATTGTTCCAAATTCCATAAACAAATTCCGAAAGCAGTAGAGGACAAACACCGAATTTAGGCAAGAAAATCAACATACATAAATGCCACCCATTCATAAGCAATACATCAACAACAAAACCATATTGCAAAAAGAGGGGGAAGGCGCCGGCGGCGAGGATGTTGCGGACGATCGCTGCAGCGGTAGTCTTGTTGATGGGACGAGCGACAACGTTTACGTCTGGTGGCGATTGAAGAAGGCCTCACCGAAAATCGAAAGAAAAGAGAGGATTTTAGATTTGGGCGTATGCGAAATTGGAAGAGAGAGACATGAGTGAATGAAGGAAAATATGAGTTATTTCCTAAAATTTAAGGGTTTATAAATTCCTGGCGCCATATTTTTTGCAAATTTTGTTTGAATTTTTAGCAATATTATAAAGTATGATTACTAATTTGTAAAATAATTTATAATTATTTATTTACATTTATGAAAATTGTGTAATAATTAATAGATATTATTCATTAAAATTAAATCTTACATTTGTAGAGGATTATGTATAAAATTTTAAGATTAATCATTGTTAATTCAAGTATTTATTTATTATTCATTATTCGAGTAATTATATAAATTTCTTAAAGATTACTCATTTACAGATATTTATAAGTTTAATCGAGATTATCGATTAACAATTAGTAATTATGATGTTTTATATTTTTTAGGATAAATTATTCATTATAAAATTATCCACATAATTTAATAGTTTTAGGTATTTATATATAATTTTTTATGATTATTTGTTAATAATATTTATATATTAATGTGGTTGACTGTGGATTTTTTATTATTTCGTAAGTATGTTTAATATATCAAACTTTCACGGGAAGATTCAAGTACATGAAACATAATTTGTAATCGAATTAAAAATTCAAATATAAATTGCCGATGGTTTTATACGGGTTCGCATTTTAAGCAAGTGGTCGGATATGAGGATAGCTTCTGCGGGAAGCCATCTTGATAATGGGCCTGAATTGTTAACTCGTTGAGTTACTTTATGTATCAAATTTAATTAAATCAAAATATAAATACAATACACGTGTCGCTTGGGGGATATAGGTGTGCAATGAACCCCCTCTCAGGATGGAACTTACCATATTTATTCACACACAACCACTCTCTATTTATATACAACCACATACTCGATCGGTTTTATATCTTTTGCTATTTATTCAACCACTCTATATTTATATACAACCACCATAGTGATCGGTTTTATATCTCTTGCTATTTATTCACTTAAACCACCTAAGTCTCGATCGGTTTTACCAAATTTCCTCAAATTTTCGAAATTTGTCAACATCTTCAAATTTTGTTTGTCTTTCCTTCAGTAGTCGACCCTTGTCAACATCTTCGAATTTTGTTTTTCTTTCCTTCATCAACCCCGGTAACAATAACAAAGAAGGAATCGGTTACTTTCCATTTTATATTCTTCAGTCCGAGCAGCTATGTCTCAACAACAACAAGTAAGTATTCGAATTTTGATGTATTTAGGTTGATTAAATTTTGATTTAGCTAAAAGGCGTCCAAAATTATTTTAATTGCATAAAACCGGTCGAAATTATTCATAAAACCAAAATACCGATCGGTATTATCAAATTCGACCGGTCAAACCAAAAATTCGCCCGGTATTTTGAAAATACCGATCGGTATTTTGGTTTTGTGAATAATTTCGACCGGTATTTTCAAAATATCGAATCGGTATTTTGGTTAATTGTAATAATTTCGATCGGTATTTTGATAATACCGATCGCTCGATCGCTTTTTTTATTTTATTGTTGTTTATGTTATTTATTTTGTTTAGATTTATTATCGTAGATTTATTATCGTTGTTAATAATGTTTAGTATTATTGTTTGCTTGGATTCGCATAATTATTAGATAATTAATTATTAGGAATTTAGATAATTAGATATAAATTGTTTCGTTGGATTCAGTTTAGATTTATTATTATTTTTCATTGGATAATTGGATAATTGGATATAAATTAGATATAATTATGTAAATTATGCGAAATGATATATATTATGCAAAAAAATCGATCGGTATTACATAATACCGATCGATTTTTTTGCATATATACATAATTTGAACCAGTTTTTGCATATATACATAATTTTGGACCGGTTTTGTTAATTTATTTTTTAGATTTATTATTGTTAATTTTGTTATATTTATTTGTTTAGGTCACTATTTATTGTTGTGGTTATTGTTTCGTTTAATTTTTTTGTTAATTTAGTCTTGTTTAGTTAATTTTGTTTTGTTAAGTGGAATGTTGATTCTATTATTGGATAATTCCTTGTTTAGATAATTGTTGTATAATTTGCGTTGTATTATTTAAAGTATCGGATAATTTGTTTGATAATTTGTTTAGATAGGATAACTCGCTTAAATTCGTGTTATTAATGTTAGTTATTTATAATTATTTAGATGTTATTAATGTTAGTTATTTATAATTATTGGAGTATTAGTTTAGATAATTTGTTTAGATAATTATTAATGTTAATTAATTATTGCATATTTATTGATTAATTATTCTTTTATTATTTATTGTTTAAAACAGGATCATATATTTTTGAGACCCGACACAATTAATATACCTTCGGCAGTCACCACTTATTATAGAGTTGAATATTTAGATTATGTTAAGACGAGGTTGCTTGAAGTTGGTGGTCGACCATTACTCGATAGATTCTTAGGAGGATGTTTTGGTCACTTCATAGATTATAAGCCAGGGAATAAGTGCGCTATGGTTATACACCATGCTGTTTCCCGCCAGATAGAGAGCGTAAGCCAAGAGATGTTATTTTATATTAATGAAAGGGCGCGTTGTTTTTCTATTAGAGATTATGCGCTTGATCGCCCGCAGTTTGGGTCGTCTTCATTTGATACATCCGTAGATTACGACTTGCGACATTGTGAAGTCTACATGACATTTTGTCGTGGCCGACAAATGACAGCTGCAGAACTATTAGATAGGTTCTGCAACGCTGACATTAATGACCAGGATGGTCATTTATACCTTCGAGCTGCACATGTTCTAGTGCTTTATGCCATGGTGTTTGCATATGATGCTTCAAGACCTTGGTACCGGGTTTGGGCCTTAGTTGATGATTTGGATGCTTTTGGCGATTTCCGTGGGTGCATACTCATATCGATTTTGAAGTACTATTTGAAGCATTGTAAATCAACTAGGAAGTACCATTTTACGGACCCATCCGGGTGTTATATGTTTGGTTGCTTGAGGTCATACCGCACTTGGGCGATATAGCGGAAAGAATGTTAATGGCAACAGCATCCGAGATTCGTAAGGTGGACGCCCGAGGTAGACTGACGTTGCTAGATTACGCACTGCTTGAGCGAGAGGTATTAAATATATTAGTTTACTAATTTATTTATAAATTATATATATCATGTTGTTATATATTTATTATTCGATTTACTGATATGTTTTAATTTATTGCATTATTGTAGGAAAATTATTTTATTGAGATCACGGCCGACGAGACGGAGCTTTTCTCCTCTTACTTGCAATTTGTCTCGTACCCTTATCCACTCGGTGTGCACTACGAGGAGCCGAGCAACCCATTGAGAGAATGATTGCAGTTCACTCGTCGACACGTCCGTCCCGTGATGGAGAGTTATGAGCCGGACGTAGAGGCTCCACCTTCTAGACCCAGCCAGAGGACATCGTCGGCTGAGTTTGTTGAGATTGCGGTTGCTGAGGAGCCGCAAGGCAATTATGTGGATAGCCGTCGATCCGTTGAGAGACGGATACGGGAAACGTGCAAGGCCCAACTTCTTCTTCTTCTTCATCGAGCAAAGGTGGTGAGCACCACGGCGCGCGTCTTAGTTCCGCGATCGTCGTTGGATCCGTGAAACTATTCAGAAAATATTCGGAGAGTGAAGACAGAGCAGGCAACGATCGAGAAGTCTATAGAAGATAAGTGGATTCCTAAGATTAAGAAATGGTTTGAAAGTGTCTTAGAAGACTCGACGTGGTTGCGCATATAGATCAAACGTCTACACCAGCACTCGCGCCCCACGCCATCCGACGACGACGACGAGAGATGTAGATCAGGAGCAGCAGCCCAGTCGAGATGAAGATCAGGAGCAGCAGCCCAGTCCAGATGTCCATCGAGACAATGGACATATTGAGCCGGCTGAGCCAGCCCTACATCAGCCCAGTGATACCCCCCCTCGCTACTCTCCCCAGATCCATGGTTCCAGTCCTGGAACTGCATCTCATCATTCCATGCTGGGACTGGACCTATTTAGTGATCTGACGCCTCAGAACGTAGTGAGGCAGACTTTCGAGCCTATACAGCAACAGTTGGAGCAACAGGTAACTATTAAGTCTCATATTTGGCAGTTTATAATATTTCATTATATTTGTTATGTTTTTCATTTTACAGCGACTCATATGCTTAAATGTTTGTAGTTGAAGCTTGGAGAGGTGAACGGCACGAGACCTTCTACGCAATGAGGTCACCATATGTGAATAGCCTGCCCCACGCCCATTATCCGAAGATGTATTGATAAACTACCGTTTGTTGATGATGAGAAATGACACGGTGGTGGTTGTTCGAGTCGACCGTCAACCTGTGTTCGATGGTTCGTGTATCAAACGCCGAGAGGCCTTTGATGTTCGGGTAAGTACGCTTTATACAATATGCTTCGCTTTTTGAGTACATCTACTTATATTGTTATGTATCCCTAAAATAATTTTGCAGATGGTCGATCTATTCATGATGTATTTGAGGACGAGACTCGATACCGGGATCGACTTATTGGATGGGTGGATTCTCATAACACAATCATCCTTGATACTGATTTTTTCGTAAGTATTGTGTCTTTAATACAATCAATATATATTATATATGTGTAGTATCTGGAATTAATTAATTTTCAATGTTGAATAGATGTTTCTGCAAAATTCATGGTCCGAGGTATACGCAATGCTTTCGTCCTACATTCAAGACGTGCGTGAGGCACCATTGATCATTAACCCTGAGAGCATTGCTTCTGTATGGCAACCACCAGCGCATTGGATTGGAGTTGTCCTCGGCTTTGCCGGTCATACATCATGGTTAGATGCCACGCAGGTAACCTTATTTAATACAATAAGTTGAAAAAATTGAAATTTTCCTTGTTTATTTTCTCTAAATATTTATTTTTATAGATCATCATCCCATGCGTCCGATGACGAGCGACGCTTTCGTGATATGTCGCGTGGATATGCACTCGGTCATTACGCGTCGTTTGACTCACGATTTGGCGGATGGACCAGATCAGTGGATGCGAGGATGATGGACTTCGTGCTGAATAGATTATTGCGGCAGTTTCTGATCTTCACTAGATGGTTCGAGAATAACTCCCACCGAATACCACCATGGAACAATGAAGCGATTATTACACGAGCTGATCCTTCAGAGGTATTTGACCAGGAAGACGATTTCAGTGATGGTCCATTTGCGTGCATGACTGTAGAACGTCTTATTTCTGGTTCACCGAGTATCGAGCATGGTTCGTCTAGTGATGCAGTTGTAGCATATAGACATAAAATAGGTGGAAATATATTTGAGTTATGTGAGCCATACAAGAATCCGAGAGGAAGAGGAAGAGGAAGAGCATCGACTAGTAGACAGTAGCATAGAGATTTTTTAATTTCATCTCATGTAATATAGACTGTGGTTGAACATGTATTTAGATTTATTAATTTCAATCTTAATTATTTAGACTTAATCTTCAATCTTAATTTAAATTTCAATCTTCAATATTTATTTCAAATGGAATTACGCGACATCACTTCTACTATCCACTACTATCTGAAATTTCAATGGATCTCAATTAATTATTTCAACCGCTTTTACATATCTAAAACATAATGACAATTTATCACAAGAAATTACATTAATCACTTTCTTGTAGCTCAACACGTTGTGGACATCTTCTTTCGTATGTCCCAACTCCTTCAATGACTACATCTTTTGGTGCTCGACGTCGCTACTCGAGGATTCACCTTCTTGGGTAGTATTGCTCTTCGTCGCCTCTCTCACCCCGGATGGAATTCGACTCGATCTTGACGTCCAAATTGTCGTTGCACAAGAGGTGGCATAACAATCACGTGAGCTATTTCTTCCGTACAACCCAATCACATAGGTTTGGAAGAGGATTAATCGTGGTGAGTACGCTCCACTAAAGTTTCTTTCGTGTAATAGGTCTCCACATAATCTAAGATTGATTCGCCGATTCACTATCACACAAGACATAGTTAATATTATAAACGCAAAACTTATTATATATAAACAAAATAAAACATACTCAATTGCAGCGATCGCATGTGAACACGGCAAGCCATCTAGATCAAATTCATTGCAGGGGCATGTTTGCTGTTCAAGATCGACCACATAGGTTCTGTCGCCATCGACAATCTTGTACCTTCGATCTGCAATTCTCCTCCGAGTGTAACGACGACTTTTGCCATTTCTGCACTAAGCTTTTGTATCGCCACTTCACTCAGTCGTCTTCACTTCTTGGGCCGCCGCTCTATCGCTGAACCATCCTCAATAATCAATCTGATTGCTTCGATCATCGAGCAAATTGGAAGACGTCTTGCCCACAACAACCGCTTGTTGAATGACTCAGCCGCATTCGATGTAAGAAAACTGTAACGGCTTACAGGACACTGTGATCGAGCCCACCTATGTGGTCCAACATTAATCAACTTCGATAGTCATGCAGGCTCATGCTTTCTAATGTACATAGCATGTTCATATTCTCGCTGCTGGTATGCATATGCAGCTTTGTGGTACATGCTCGCCACATCGCCACCATGATGCTTAATCTTACCAAGCAGATGATAGTAGCATAAGCCGTGGAAAGCATCAGGAAATACAGTACTTACAGCGTTTGCTATGGAGACATGTGCGTCTGAGACGATCAATAGGGAATTGCTGGACCCGAACGCTCTGCGAACCCGCGAGAGGAACCAAATCCACGATTCATCATTTTCAATAGGCCCAACACCATATGCCAACGGAAAAACTTGCTCATTGGCATCCTTCGTCACAGCAAGAAATAAAATACCTTTATTCCGGCCTTTTAGGTGAGTTCCGTCAACTACGATCACTGGTCTTAGACCAAAGTAGAAATACCGTAGCGATGCAAGAGCAACAAATAAGTGCTGAATCGCCATCGCACCCACATCTAAATCGTGAATGTTCTCGGATTTGATTGCCGCAACATATAGAGATACTTCGCAACAACCGAAATGATTCATCATGGTTACCGATATCATTTCAATTGCAGTGTTTCGTGCTCGTAGTGCGACATCGTAGCTGATACGGATACCAAAATCACGCTGCAACTCCGCCATAATGGACTTCGCTTCATTATTTCACCATCGCTTCGCATTTTCCTAGCAAAAACGCGCCACCACTTTGCATGTGCCTTAACCGAGCAACTCGACTCCAATCACGGTGGCATGTATGCTCGGAGTAAATTTATGGACTCCCAGCGGTCCCATGTCGCGTGGCACGTAATTGAAAAATACAAATGTCCGCACGCTTGCATCGAAATGTAACGGGTTTTGTGTCCGAACGCCGATCAGTATATTCTCGCCTTGCAGATATGCCAAATTCCAACAGAAGACATAGATCTTGTTTGGTCGTAGTAATAGGAATTTTGGCTCAATTCTCCTCCCTTGTCGATCGCAGATCACGAGCCACAAGTGATGCGAAGCGTCGATGGAATAACCGGAACTAACCAATTGGTTAGTTCATTTGCATCGATCCGATGTCATCATCCGGATTATTATCGATTTATCAACGACATCGCCTTCCAACCGCCTTCTCGACGGATCCAACCTGCAAAATCAAGAAACGTAAATTTTATAAGCGTTTCCTCGCCTTCGCCCTCCGCTTGCATCCGAATCGCCTCGATCTCGAATATAATCAACCACTTTCGCCCGATTCTGCTTTCAATAACAGCGCCGGTTGGTGGCAATACAATGTAGGTTCACCTTGTGGCTCCGAACTCAAGCAAAATTTTGATCTCCTATATAAGAATCACCAAACCAATCGTGACGATGCCAACCTCTCGGATTTGTTCGATCGACTCATCAATTTGAGTGACAGTGCACTATTTCCATAGGATGAAGTGTGAGGAAAATCGAACGAAGGAACGTAGGTTCTTGTTGTGATCCAAACACTTCGCTCGTAAAGCGAACCACATATACCGTAGGATATGATTCATTTTCGCACAATCGAGCCAATTGATTGTGCTGCACTCAATAGAGATTTTACTAATCGACCATATCGAGACGTAGATATATAAAATAATTGGAAATTTGTGCTTAGAAAATTTGATCGCATCAAGTGAGTGATATCGTATAAGAGGTTTAATATGGATGATTATCAATTTGAAGAACATGCTCAACGCCATCATGGTAGATACACCTATCAAGTATCCCCGTATCCGACATTTATCAATTTCCACCTCCATCTATAACAAATAAAAATGAAGTAAATATCGATTCTTCTAAATGAAAATCCAACCGGATATCAATCGATTTGAAATTACTAAAATAAAACTTATATATTACCTCAAATTGTGTTGATCCCGAAATGCCTTCACTTGCACTTACTATCAAATTGTATGTGTGCTTGTGTGTCTTGGTAACGAATTGTATATATGTTGTGTGTTATGTTGATTTTAATGCTCTTTTATAGATTGTAATTCACTCAATTATTGAACGATGAATTCAAATGTATGAATGATGAGAAAGTTCAATAAAAGTGTTCAGTATCAATTCATATCAATTATCAATGTATGTCGATAGTACAAGATCAATTCATATCAATTATCGCAGTATATCGATAGTAGTGGATAGTAGAAGTGATGCAACAGAATTTCATTATCAAATAGTACCGATTCACATGGTGGAATAGTCTCCATAGTCTCAAATCATATCGTATCGGTTGACATTAATAGTGAACTAGTAACAATTTCTCATCAATCAATAAAGTTCACGTGAATAAAGCTGCAATAAAGATGTAAATATAAAAAATGAATCATATTTCAAACCATATATTAGTAAAAATAAATTGAAATTGATTTTTCGATCGTTTTCAAATTGAATTTAAATTTTTATTTTCAAATAATTTAAATTCCCTAAATTTAAAAATAAAATGAATTGATTTTTCATAAAACGATCGGTTTTATGAAAAATCAATACATTTTATGATTTTAAAATCGAATTTAACTTCTTCTTTTTTTCAAATAATTTAAATTTCCTAAATTTAAAATAAATTGAATTGATTTTGATAAAAAAACCGATAAAAAACCGATCGGTTTTATGAAGAATCAATTGATTCTTCATAAAACCGATCGGATTTTTGAAAAATCAAGTTTTATGATTTTCAAATACAATTTTTATTTTCAAATAATTTAAATTTCATAAATTTAAAAATAAATTGAATTGAATTTTATAAAAATCGATTTTCCTGATCGGTTTGATGAAGAATCAATTGATTTTTCATCAAACCGATCGGAAAAATAAGTTTTATGATTTTCAAATTGAATTTAATTTTTTATTTTCAAATAATTTAAATTTTCTAAATTTTAAAAAAAAAATTGAATTGATTTTCATAGATCGGTTTTTTCATAAAACCGATCGGCTTTATGAAAAACAATTCATTCTTCATAAAATCGATTTTATGATTTTCAAATTGAATTTAAATTTTATTTTAAATAATTTAAATTTACTAAATTTAAAATAAATTGAATTATTTTTATAAACCGATCGGTTTTATGGGAATCAATTGATTCCCATAAACCGATCGGTTTCCATAAAACCGATCGGTTTTTATGGAGAATCAATTGATTCTCCGGTTTTTTTATAAAACCGATCGTTAAATTGAATTTAAATTTAAATTTTCTAATAAATTAATTTTACTAAATTTAAATATAAATTGGAATGATTTTGCATAAAACCAATCGGTGTTTTCATAAAACCGATCGGTTTTATGCAAAATTAATTCATTCATCATGTTTTTCAATAAAACCGATCGGTTATTAATTGTAATTTAAATTTTCGATTTTTGTAAAAAAACCCGATCGAATTTGTATAAAACCGATCGAATTTTGTATAAAACCGATCGAATTTTAATGAATATATTTTCAATTGTTGAATCAATGATATTTCGTTAACTCCAAAATAAAATAAAATAAAATACAACTATCAATTCACATCGAAATCAAAAACGATTGAATTTTCTCAAATCAATTCACACCGAAATCAAGAAAACGTATTGAATTTTTATCGAAATCTAAGAACAGATCAAATATGTAAGACATGCAGATCGAAATGTAAGAAATGTAAGAAAAGAAACAAAAAGTAAGGGTAAATTAGACCATTAACAAATAAATGGGTACGCATCGCATCTTTTATGATTTTGGATATTTACTGCATGTGTGTTATGAATTTGGTCATTTATTCCTATTTACACTTAATCATTAATCTCGAACCTTTTCCAAAACAAACAAAAAAAATCATTAATCTCGAACCTCAGATTTTGAAGTGTTGAATTTGAATTTGAATTTGAATTTCAGTGATTTAGAGGTTCTTGTCAATATATACTTAGGCCATCTTTGATAGCCTTGTTTGGAGCAGATAAGGTAAGTTAGATTCCACCAGCGCTTGGTTTTATGAACCGGTTGAGCCTGATTTGTATCCCATCTCGCGACAAGAATGAGGCTAGCGACCGCTACGTAGGTAGCGACCGCTAGGTACCTCATTTTTTGCCCTCTGAGCGGGTTAAAAAATGAGGCTAACGACCGCTAGGTAGCTAGCGGTCGGTAGCCTCATTTGTTTTTTCGTAATCTATATTTATAACTACTGTACCAAACAACAATGTTGGCTATCTATATTTTTATATCTATATCACTACCAAACGAGGCCTTAATGTGATATGAAAGAATTGATTTATTTAGTTTATATTTCTTATTCATATATAAATAATGTAAATCTTTGTAAAGGATTTTCAATTCATTCAAATTCATTATCTGGCAAAGTTTGCATAGCCTTTGAACTTCATTTCTTTGGTAATAGAAAGTTTTCATCTTTCTTCTCAAAAAGACGTATGAGGATTGAGGATTAATATCAAATACATTTTCCTGTGTTTTCTTTTTTCTTTTTTAAGTATCAAGTTCATTTCAACGTTATGGGCCTAAAATAGATCCACAATATAGAGCACTTAGTAAGTTCATTTCAACGTTATGGGCCGTTTGTTTACTTTGTGATTGAGCCCTATATCTTTTTTATCATTTTTTCAGATGCATAATAGAAAATGAATTATGGTTAGCATATCTGTGTAATGGAATGACTACAGTTAGGTTTTATTTATTTTATAAATTTTTAATTCCAAATATTAGATATTTATATATTAGATATAACAATATTAGTATTGAGCACGTACATAGATAATACATTGTTAATAATAACGACAGCTTGTGTCCCCAATTTTCATGATATTTTGAAAATGTCCACAACTTAAGTTTACATATTTAAACGTTCTTAACTTTGACTAGATTTTGAAAAATATTCTGATAAAGAAATTCCAGTGATGGAATGCTGAGTTATCTCATCGGATTTTCGCATGGTTAATATAGCTTAAATGGGGAGTTTTTTTCACCTAACCACTAAAAATAACATCGTGTTATATATACATATAGCTATGTGAAACAACGCCATTTTTTGTAGTGGGCTGGAAAAACAAACCACCCTATTTAAACTATAAGCTACTTTGAGAATCCGACGAGATGACTCAGCATTGCATCGTTGAAACCTCTATATCAGGATATTTTTCAAAAATCTCCTTAAAAGTGAGAATATTTAATACTCTATCTGTCCACCAAATATGTTTATTTAATTCCATTTTGGTTCGCTCACAAAAATATTCACTTTTTTTGAAACATCAACTTCACATTTGTACCTTAAATTTATTCACTTATTTACAAAAAAATTCACTCATGACCCACTTTTTTACATCCAATATCCATTAATATATTTATTTATTATTCTCATGGTCCACCTTTTTACACTCACTTAGTTTACACTCATTACAATTTATTAAAACTCGTGCCACCAAAATCAAATAATGATTTTTAACTATATAAAGTTAGGAACACAAACTATACGTATATCATGAAAGCTTGGGATATTTTTAAATATATTAATTTAAGTAGAAATATTTTTAACATATTATGAAAGTTGGGGACACAAACTGTGCTTGTGAAAAAGTTTGAGAAATTTAAATATATTAACTTTAATTAAGAATATTTTTGAAATATCATAAAAGTTAGGAACACAAACTATATACGTATCCCTATAATATATTAGTAGTTATTAGTTATGTAAAATATTTGGAATAAAGTAGATTAATTTAAAATCATGCATTTTCAAGTGTTTGTTGTTAATTTAGATCAATTTTTCTACAATTATTCTTTGTTGAAGTTTAGTTCGCTTAACTTTCAAAATGTTAAAATGTTTGGTGACTTATAATAACGTAAATATCACTTTAAATTCTAAACTATTTTGAGATTATTAATTATATTTTAAATTATCAAAAATATATTTTCAAATCATAAACTATCGATTTTGTATCAATTGTGTCCCCCGTCTATTTTTCAGCTCTAGAAAGTTGACGTGGCTTTAACAATCTAACGAGGTCGTTTGTGACATATAAGTTTTAGAAGAAAAAAATGTTAAATATACCGTGGTAATCAAGCGACCTAGCTATGTCAACTTTTCGGAGCCAAAAAATGGATGGGAGCACAATTAGTATAAAATCAATAGTTCGAAATTTTAGAAAATATTTTCGATAATTCGGGATATAATTAATCTTATCAAAATAACTTGGGATTTAAAGTGATATATTCCTTATATAGTATGATTAGTATTGAAATTAGGTATTTGCTTACTTCGACTAATGGTTAATTTAGTTTATATGAAAGAAAGTTCCGAGATCCAGCTCAAATTAAGTAAACCTATATGAACTCAGCTTTTACATATAAAACAAAATAAAAACACAAGAACGTAATGTTTACTGATATATAAAATGAAAGATGCATTACCTAACCTATTTTGATTAAAATAGTATTAGTTATTGTAGTTAATATAATATAATAATATCCGTTTTTAGAGTTAGTAATGACATTTAGATGGGACAACTAACACTTATTATTTATTTTTAATCATTGAATAATCTAGGAATTTATGATGACCTTATTGAGAGAGAGAGGGGTGAATGATTAGTTACATCTCAAATAATTTCAACTGTTAAGAAAACACATTTCTTTGTAGGTGCATTTAGAAAAACTCATAAACCAACCGAAGCCGATTTAATTAATGCTAATTTTGACCTCAATTTCTGTACCCTTTTTTTCCTCCCTTCAATTGCTGTACTTATTAGTTGACACATTTAAGTTATGATATATTTTTAGCATTTTATAGAGTGTACAAATCGCCCTAAAAGTGACGCCCTGCCATACAAACTATTATTGTAGCAAAATAAATAAGGTTCGACTCGGAGCGCTTTCTCTGGACAAATTTTAATCGTATTGTTTGTCATAAATGTGAAAATTCAAAATATTCACATTCATTGTATATTTCAAAATTTGCTAAGAAAATAAACATGTTTTCAATAAAATTTATGCATGTATAATTGTTGCAAAAAAACATTTGTATATTAGTAGTAATATTTAGATTTTTCTAATACAGAAGTTCTAGAATTAAATAGATATACTTGTAAGAATAAAAGATACATATCATACAAATATCAAACAGTCATCTATAAATTTTGTGATGCATCAAATTTAAAACAGCTAAATAGTAATCACATAACAAAAAAGTTCAAAGATTAACATTCGTTATTGATTAATTAAAAAGGAAAGCCACTGATCGAAATTTCATAACCACGAGTATATGCATAATACATCAATAGATGGATATCGATTATCGAGTAAGATTATTAAAATGAAATTTCCATTGATATCTTTTTGAGAAGGGAAAATTGGCAATATTAATTAAAGAAGAAGGAGAAAGATTTAAGGAATTTTTGGTGCTTCCAAATATAACTTTTTGGGCGTATAAGTTTTACGCTAGCAATCAGAACAACTTCCAAATCACATAGTGCTTTTAAAGATTTCCCTTAGTAACAAAATCTCCAAACAGCCTGTGAAAATACCTCACTTGTATACAAACTTACCTACTTGTTCAGCTCCAACCGATAATGTCGGTTCGATTTAGAGTTCCATTTTTCTCTTTAAATCTATCTCATACATTTTTCATTATATTTCACGAGGACACAAAATTTATTAAATACGTTCTTGAATTTAACACAACTTTTCACTGAATTTTTAATTACAATATGACTTTTCAAATATTGTAATCATAGCACAACCATTTAATATTTTGCAATACTTATAGTTTCGTAAGAGGCCATTGATGTGTACAATAGTTTTTTGTCGTTAATTAGTTATTTGCAACTATAATATGGAAATTATAGTTGTATCAAAAGATTGCGTTATAATTACAATATTTAAAGAATATTATATTGTAATTATAAATTCAGTAAAAAATTATGTTAAATCTAACAATTAACTCTTCATAAATGAGACGCGAGATATAAATTATAATTTGAGGAAATGGTGATAAATAGTCATTTTGATTAGACAAGAATAACTAGTATTCACAATTTTAAAAACATATAATACTAGCCTAGTCATATTGTTGAAGAGATAATATTGCCCCTTTAATTGTAATTTTACGATTCATGCTAATTAGTTATCGAAGGTGCGAATTCGAGAACATATATGCACGTTAATTAGCATGAATATGCGAAAACTACAAAAATTTCACTCTCCCACGAAGACGCGATTGGAATCCATTCGCGTCATTGTGTTTCATGTGATGAAGAACAAGGTGCCAGCCATGGTTTTCGTGGTTCTCCTCTTCCTTCTCCAAGCTCGACGACATTATAGTGGCTCGGCGGTTGGTGACGAGGGTGCAGTGGGCAGCGTTGCCAACCTCATCACCAATCGCCAAGGGAGTCAGATATAGCGGCGACACCAATTGGGAAGGGAAACAAACTAAGTGATTTTTTGATTCAAGATTACCGGAGGATATTAGGTTGCAAGTATTCATATGTTTTTTCATATTGTAACTGTATTTTTGTCTAAGCAAAATTGTTTTTATTTTTTTGCCTCATTATCATATCTTGGAAGATCAAATATCATGGTCTATAAAGATCCTTTTCAACAAATATTCGTCGTGATATTATTATTAAAATACCTAAAGAAACGGAAAGTTGCAAACAAATGAAACTATTATTTGTCCAGTTATCTTTAAACAAATTAAAGGTCTATTCTTCTTTATGTAAACGGCCCATGTGAGTTGGTGGACCATGAGAATTATAACAAGGCTCCACAAAGACTTTGCTTTATTTTCTTAATCACATTTACACCTTATAATTTAGCACTAATTATTGCTCTTTCCAGCAAGAAAGCTTCTTTTCCTTTTCTGTTTTTCATTTGTAGAATGAAGTAGGAAATTCTATTATACTCCAAACTCTTAACACCCATAAACCATCAGAATAATCTAACTCGTAAATGAGTGTAGTTTAATATAATATTGATTAGTAATCTCAACATTATATACACTCGTAGACTATATTCATTGTCATACATAACGAAATACAAGATGAAATACCGCTTACAGTAAAAAAAGAATTAAACTGAGATGCTACAATTAATTTATTTTTGGTGGGGACAAATGATGTCGGAGTTATGGGCTTTAAAAAGTAGTCTAGGAGTAGAATAAAATGAAAATGAAAGAAATAGAAAGAATTAATCTATCGAGAGCCAAAAGGTGCTCTTTGAGGGATGCCTTTTCTTCTTCTTGAATGATGAGGATGAGGATGAGGTGGAGGTGTGGTTGTGAAGATTTCTTGTTGTGATCCTTCACACAACTCTTTCTCTTCCATTGAAATCCCCCCATCCTTTTGCAAATCTACCTCATTATTTGCCCCTAACCAAAGGCTTGCATCCCCATTCCTCTTTATTCCTACAAGCTATTTTCCAAAACCATAAAATTTTGATTAATTAAATTAGAAAAGTATGATAAAAAAATAAAATAAAGTAAGTTGTACAAAGGTATCAAAGAAACCCAACAACAATGGCAATGGTGATTAAATTAGAAAAACATGATCAAACTCCCTCTGATTTCGAATAAGTGTTTTCATTCCTTAGTATGCCAAGAAAGTGAAATGAAAATTGAACACCTAAAGAATTAATTTGTAAAATAGAAATTTCGATATCATTTTTATATTATTCTCAAATATGATACTTATTAAGGGGCAAAATCTTATTTTCAAGAAGAACAATTAATCAGAGTGGGATGAATATATATATATAGTCGGCTATCATGTGATGAGAAAAAAAGGAGCACACTTTGAGGGTTTTCCCTTCATCTGGATAGGTCGGTTTTGATCAATGCATTAAGAAATGTCACCATTGAATCTAACAAAATCAATTGTTTACAGCTGAATTACTATATATACATGATGTATTATCAAAAACAATATAATATAGTATATATGATGTAAATAGGTGATGATGACATCCGTGTGTGTGTGTGTGATGAAAACGTAAAGAATGTGAAGGAAGATGCGAGAGAGAGAGAGAGGCGTGCAGACCTTACAAGCCAAAGAACAGAAACGGAAAGTGTCTAAGAGGGTCCGCCTACAAATTTGACAGACATGAGAATGAGAGACAGCTTTGACGCCTCTTGGCAGAGGCCTCTGATTCAGAAACAAAACCCTTGCGCTGTTTATTACATAACTCTGCACCCCACTTATGTCCACAAACTTCTCAATCTCCGATACCCGCACCACATCGTGATACGACGATCTCCTTATCTACAATTAATTCCTAATTATTCATATCAATGTGAAGAAATTAATTTAATTATCATATATATATATATACCTGAATTACTTGATGATCTCTGTGCTTAGATGATCGGCAGTAGAAGCAGAAAGCGCCGGCATTGCAGTCTAGGCAATACATATTGCATTCGCTCCGGCTGCCGTCGCCGTGGGTGCGGCAGATGTTGAAGAATGCAGTTTTTAGCAGTCTTTCTAGCCATGGAGGCACCCCCATTTGTCTCATAGAAAGAGAAAAGCGAGAGAGAGAGAGAGAGGGGCCTAATTAACCTGAGCAATCAGCAACCTCTCTCAACTCCACAAGTATTTCACCTCACTCCAAATCATGTATCCATAACACCATGTGTTTAACATTTTCTTTGTTACATACGTCGATGCACATATATAATAATGTCCTATAACAAGAATTTTGTGATGTATATATTCGGAAAAATTGCCGCTCTTGCCCCTATATTTGTGGAAATTAACTATTGCAAAGGTGGATTGGACTTAGAAATCTCGCAATATATTAAATTAAATATTAAAATTACCTTAATGGCGCAGCCAAGCATAAAATGTACTTTTATTATACAAAAAGGGATATTGTCTTACACAAAACTCCTCTTCTTTTATTATACAATTACACTATGAATATATTTTGAGCTTGAGATATATTAGGCCATTCTCATACACTATTTGATTTGAACGGCTTTTAATTCAAGAGGAAATTTATTCAAATATAACTTGTGGTATATAAATTATCACATATATAGGGGGAAAAACATAAATAGCAGAACTCGTCTATTCAGTTGAAAACTTGAAAACGGAGTAGAGTTTTTAATTATGACAGATTAATTTTGGCTTAGATTGGGGACCAAAGCCTAAATTTCTAATATATTTTGCCAATCAACGGAGAGGATAAGCAGGGGTAGGTCAAGATTTGTATGTGCCGTCGGATTAAGAGAGAATGAGAGAGATGGAAAGGTTGGCGCGTACGCCATAAATAATTTGTATCTTCTTGGCTAGGCAATGAGAATTTAATCTCCATTAGCCTAATTCAAGAGTTAGAATATTTGGAATAAAATATGGAGGATTTGATAAAAACGTATCGTTTGCTGTCTATATTATATGCTTTTCAATAGGAGATTGGGTCCCACAAAATGGAAAACTCTGTCGCTGATGATGTAAGAAGGAAGGAGGGCTTTTATTTGTAGCCTGTCTGGTATTTGTCCTCTAATCAAGTTTCTTGCAGATTTTTTTGCTTGGTTTCTATTACAATACAATCAATCTGTTTTTTGTAATTCAATATCATCAATCTCTCTTAGACAGAGGCGGACGTAGGTAGGGGCACTGGAGCCCACTGAATTTTTAAAAATGATTAGGAGTATTAATAATTTCATATTTAATAATTAAATAGAGGAGAGGTCAAATAGTATTCGGGTTTGGGATAATTTATAGTATTTAATCTCATATGATGATGATTTTTTCGGATTTTAAACTTAATTTTGTTGATTTCTACATTAAGGGTATATGAGTATTGATTTGTTATGTGATTCCGAAAAATAATCTATGTATTTAGTTGAACTGATATATGCATTTAAATGAATACAAAAATACATGCAGTTAAACACAATAATACATGTAAGTTGAAAGCGCTCAGATCATGAAGTCGCCGAGCACGCCACGCGCTATTCAGCCCACGCTAACAACAATGTATTTTACGCTTTGTTAAACGCATGAACATGTTTTTATTAAATGCATGAATATGTTTTGTTAAATACATGTTTATGCTTCGTACCAACACGCAGCTTTATATTTCATGCCACGTGTAAGCTTAGGTGCGGTCACATATTCAAAATATGTGATCTAGATTGATCTACATACTATTTGAGAACCGAGACTACTAAACCAACCATATATATATAGGAGTGGATCAAATTAGAACTCTAATTTTTTGAGAACTAAGAACTAATATGGTCCATTCATTTTTATAATCTAACGGTCAAGATTAATTATAAATAGTTTATTATCCTCATATTTTAATTATAATCGTTTAGCCCTAAAATCAAGAGATTTTATATATTGATTTTTCTAATTATTCTCATATGTACAATTACTACGATTACATGCACAACACCATGAATTACATGAACATAACAATGAATTGGAATGTATAGCATGCACAAGAACTACGATTATATGAATAACAACATGAATTATATGAACAACGAAGAATAGAATGTGAAATATCCAAATAGGAAAAATTTAGGGATTTGACTATTTTTATCATTAAGTAATTATGAGTCGTCTAACGGCGGTTATTGATTCTTAGTTCTTATCTAAGAGGTGATTCTCTCTATAACCAACTTATATATATGATATTATTCAGGTAGGAAATGAGAATGAATCTTGACCTTTAATTTGTTGGATCAATGGTTGAGATTTAATTTCAGTTGTGCTACAATTTTGTGTTTTGTGTGCTACGCGGATTACTATACAGCACTAGAACCCTTCTTGTGCTACACTGCACTGAAAGATGTGTTAAACTAATATATTTAGCATATGTGCTACGAATGGATGAAATATGTGCTAAACTAATATGTGCAACATAGTAATTCTGATTGTACTACATAAATATGAAAGATGTGCTAGACTTATATTCTATTCATATTTCCTACACTAATGAGCTTTCTCACCATAACCCACCGCTATATATATATATATAGGGGTTGGATCCAGTAAGAATTCATCTTTTATGAGAACTTGAGAACTATGCACAAACGTATAAAGTTGATGAATAAAACCTATAAAGCTGTGCATAACGAAAACATTCTAAAATTGTTGTATAACAAAATAATTTTAGAAAGTTTTCGTTATGCACAACTTTATACCGTTTTGTGCATCATATTCAACGCCTTATGCATGGTTCGCAGAGCTCGCAAAAAGATGCGGTTCTCATTTGATCCATCCATATATATATATATATATATATATATATATATAGGAGATGGATCGTATGAAAGGATAATTTCAGAGGAAATAGGAATGAATCGAGCCTTTGATTTGCTATATCAATGGTTGAGATTTAATTTTCGGATGTGCTACATGCTTTGTGTTTTATGTGCTACACGGATTATTGTGCAAAGACTAGAACTCTTCTTATGCTATGTTGAATGAAAGATGTGCTAAACTAATATATTTAGTATGTGTGCTACGAATGGATGAAATATGTGCTAAACTAATATGCTGATATAGTAATTACGATTGTGCTACACAAATATGAAAGATGTGCTACTATTCATATTTCCGCACATTAAGGAGCTTTCATCATAACCAACCTATATATATATATATATATATATATATATATATATATATATATATATATATATATATGAGATCATATGAGAATAAATATATTTGTGAAAATGAGAATAATTTTCAGCCCTTAAATAGGATAGATCTATTGTCTAGATTTGATTATATAAATGCTATGATTATTGAATGCATGTGCTACGATTTAGTATAGTTTCGATTTTAAAAAGGGTATTTTTGTATTTCTATGTGAGATAAGATATTGTAGTTCCTAAATTCATGTGTTTACATAATTAAATGGATTGGTTATGGTTATTTTTCTTTACACGTTTGAATACAGTTATTGCACATTAAATCAAATATGATTTATAGTTCATAAATTAAATTCAAAAGTTATAAAGAATGTAATATGAGTTATTGCGTTTATAAATTGTATTACATTAACTGATATAATATAATGTTGCATTAATCTATATGATATATATAGCAAACAATATTTATAATGTTGATTGCACATTTAAGATACCCTAATAAAACGAAGATATACTTCTCAGTATATAATGTTGCATTAATTAATATATTATATAGCACATTATGTAATTTACATAGCACATTATATGTATCAACCACATATTGAATATATTATTTTAAACGAACAAATACTTGATCGTGAATAATTTTGCATTAATTAATATTTTATATAGCATAATATGTAATATTAATAGCACATGATATATGATATACATAACACACAATATATATCTATAATGTCGAGTACTTATTTTCGATATAATAAAAACAAAGATATACTTCTCAAGATATAATGTTGCATTAATTAATATATTATATAGACATTATGTAATTTACATAGCACATTATATATATCAACAATATGTGGTTGATATATATAATGTGCTATGTAATACATAATGTGTTATATACTATATTAATTAATGCAACATTATATAAAAAATATATCTTCGTTTATTAGGTATCTTAAATATGTAATCAACATTATATATATTAGTGCAATAAAATATGATAATGCAAATTATTCGATCAAGATTTGTTCGCTTGATTTAATATATTAAATCAAACGAACAACATCGATCGTGGAATAATTTTACATTAATACATATTTTATATAGCATAATATGTAATATTAATAGCACATGATATATGATATACATAGCACACGATATATATCTATAATGTTGAGTACTTATTTTCGATATAATAAAAACAAAATATATACTTCTCAAGATATATTGTTTCATTAATTAATATATTATATAGCAAAATATATAATATACATAACACATTATATCTATAAAATATTGTGTCAATATTTACGATGTCAAATGAAACAAATATATACTGGTCAGTATATAATGTTGCATTATTTTATATATTGTATAGCATATTATTTGATATACATAGCACAATTAAATGGATTGATTGTATACGAGAATTTTGGTGGGGATTTGTACAGGCCTTGAAAATCGGACATGCAATAATGGTCCCTTTTTTTTCCCCAATATTAACCCTTACTCGTTTTCTCCCCAAAAAATGTAGGATTTTTAAGACAAAATCTGGAACGTCTTTTTTTTTTTAAAATCAATGATTGAGATACATTCTTATTTCTTATACATATATCTATTCTCACCATAACTCCTCCCTATATATATATATATATATATATTATGTAGATATATTACACATTTATATCTATTTACTACGGATATTAATACAAACATAGGAATTTTTTAAAGAATAACCTCAATGGATGAAAGATGATTTTTTTATTTTTTTTTTCGAATTGTTGTCTTTGTTCCATCAAACCCATTGGATGTGAGAAATGTCTTCACTTTGTTTACTTGTTTTCTTTCTTTGGGAGAATGGTGAGAGATAGTGGAGAGAAGGACGACATTGGCGTGGGACGGTAGGACTATCTTCGGTTCTTGGGCCAATTGTAGAGGACAGTGTGGTGGTGATGGATGTAGAGGCGGCAGCGGCCTAAGAAATTGAAGGAGGGGGTTTGCAATGTGCGTGTCATATCACGTAGATAAAGAGTGAGATAAACAAGAGATAGATGGAAACATTGAAGCCAATAGAGACGGAGGCGATGAGCATCAGGAATCAAAAGAGGCGGATGTAGCAATTTTGAGAAAGAATAAGAGTGCGAGAGAGAAAACAGAAAGGCTGGCCCCCATAAACAAAAGTCTGGGTTCGCCAATGCTCTTAGAGATTATGCTTCTTTCGTTCTTGCACTTTGTGTTTGTATGAAAAGGATGCATGGGTTCTCGAGTACCCGAGATCTATATTTCTTTAGCATATTCTGTTAAGGTAGTCCGTTTAGCTAGTTGAGGTATTACAGAAATCTTTACACGACTCTGACCATATTATTACCCAATCAAGTGAGAGACGAACTTAGGAACGAAACACTGCAGCTTGCCAGAAGAATATAATTTGGAGAAAGAACCACTCATGGTGGACCTGAGAAATCAGGTGAATTGTGTTTTCTCTTCACTTGTGACAATTTTCCTTATTTACTTCCCACCCCAAAGTTGCAAATTCTGATGTATTCACTTGTCTTGTTGCTTCAGTGTAGAATCATTGAACAACTGAGCTCGCTGCTGCTCTAGAAAATATGCATGAACTGGAAAGGAAGAAGAAGACACGCTCAAGTTTTACTCTCCCTCTTCACTCGTCCATCGATTTCAAGGTACCACCGTTACAACTACAGTAGTTTTCTTAACCTGCCAATATATGATTAGTATCTTTGGCTACATTTTTACAATTTGGATAAGCAACACATATTCCTATTTCTTAGGATCTTTCATCGATCACTATTTTAGTTCGACACTTTATTCATGTACAAGTGGCAAGGATATTGAATTTCTCTGCATAAGCATTTTGTTTTCTTCTCTCTCTCTCTAAAAATATATATGGGGTGTGTGAATCGAACTATCAGCTGTTTCTGGTTTCTACAGAAGCAATGGATGAAACAGAAGAGGAATCTGAGGCCCTGCACAGACAGCTTCTGATAGAGAGCTTGACATTACATCATTCGTACATAAATACAAGAAAGAAGAGGCCGCTGATTTATCATAAACGAGCTCTCACGCATCTAGCTATGCAGACACCCATACCCAGCGGAGCATGATCTAAAATATATACTATCACTTACTTAAATGGGCTGATTAACTTTGAACTTGTTTAATCATTTAATCCTTCAAATACTCAATCTTGCATTTTATCTATCTTTTATATCACACAACCTTGTATTAAGAAATTATGAACCTAGGAGGTTGTAAACACTATTGGAAAGTGCAAGTGATTGCCTGATGCAGTAATTATGCATACGCTAAACCTGCCTAAATGTAACCTGTGGGAATGTTATATAAACTACATGATACAAAAGACAGAGTTCTCAACTGATGAGTAACAAAAGAAAAGGAAAATCAAATCAATTCTCAACCTGAGATTCTTCCTTCAGTCGATCTATTTCTCTCTCCCACTTGAATCCAAACATTTGACGGCCAAATGGAACAATGAGGTTATAACGGAACACCTACAAGATGCATATATGTGGTTGGATTGAAAAGTGCATTTGTAAAAAATCGAGCCACGTTTAATTTCTAAGGAAGACATAGAATGTTTAAATGTCTAATCCAGGTTTTCCATGAAGTTTTGTGGTGTATAAGGAAATACCTTGTTATTCAGATCCCCGAGCTGGAGTTTCAGTGCTTCTGAAGTCTCGAGCCATTTGGAATCATCGCGTCCGTCATTACATGCCCAAGCTCTCCGAAGTGCTACGCGCCAGCCAGCAATGCTACTTCTTATCTCTTTGTTAAGTTCAACCCATTCTGGAGCACATCCATTTTTGTTAAGAATCCTGTATAAGGTATCTTCAGCAGGATCAGCATGGGGGTTGGTATCGAGGTCCAGAGGCTTCCCCTTCCCAGGCAAGTTTTCGAACTGACCTTCTTCCATGGCATGCCACACTCGTTGCTCCACCACATTTATAATATCAGTTTCTGATCTGAAAATTAAGGGTCATTTAGGCAGCATTTCACTTAAGTTACTAATTCACAAGCCCAAAAAGGATGTGCAAGTTATGTCGAAATTCTTGGGTGAAAAAAGTGAAACAGATATCTGCTAAGATGGTTGCTAACTTGTATTAGTTGTTTAGAATTGCACTTCCTATTTCAACTAAGATATGGTAGATTAGTTTTCTACTATTATCGAGCTAGCTAATCTATATATACTGCATTGTATTAGTTTTGCGTATGTAGTTTTTATGGAAAATCTTGAACATTCTATATTATTTGCTTTTCTACAAAGATGACTTCAGAGAAAAATATGTGCAGAATCGTAACCTGATTAATTGATTACAACAACCAAAAAATGGATCTAAACAACGAGAATATCCAAGACACAACCTTATTACAGCATAATCTCATCTCATGTTCTATTTCCTTATTTCTTAGCTTGCATTATGCTGTCTATGGTAACGTTAGATAACGAATATCCACACAGTAATGTATTTATATATTTACAACACTTGGTAAACCACAACTTTCAATTAGAGTATTCAGTCCTTCAAATTGCTAGAATTTTCAGTGAGATTGATTGAAGTTATATGCAAAACCGCTGCAATTTCCAACTATTATCAAACAATATCTACAATTGAAGACATATTCCTAAAGGTATGGAGTAATTCAAACAACAATGGATGAAACGCATAATCTACTGTGCATGTGCGCAGAATACACTCGAGTGTGTGTGTGTGATTGTGAGTGTATAAGCAATTCTGTAGTGGCCGCACTCATATACATACAAAGAAATCAAAACCAAACAGATTCAAGTTATCCAACCGGCGAATCTCCAGAAATTAAGAAGCTCCGAAAATCAAAGGAAATACAAATAAGGAATTCAAGCAATCTAACGAATATTTTCCGAGAAATTAGGATTATTTAGAAGGAATAGAATATTTACCTTACGTTGTTGCGCTGTCCGCGGAGCTCCGGCGGTAGTTTGCGGTCGTTGACGGCGTCAATGACGGAGGCGAGACGATCGTTCGTGACTTTCTTAGTGGCTTTAGGAGAAGAAGAAGATGGCGATGAGGATGAGGATGAGGATGAGGATGAAGACGACGTCCGTATTCCTCCGGCGGCTGCCGATCTCTGCACCAACGGCGGCACCGATAAAGAGATAGTTTTCCGTGCCGCGAAGCGAAGCGCCATGGACGATGATGGCTCACACTCCAAAGACTTGGGAAATTGGGCTTATAAATTGTGCCCCGATTTCATGTGTTCTCCCCGTTTGATTCAATTAGTTAACTTTATGTGTACGTGGCCAATTAATGAACACAGATCAATCTCGTTTGATGAGTGTTATGCAATTGCGTTCGGTGGCTGAAATTAGAATGATTTGTTATAGATAGAATAGATGTTAGTTTATATTCCAATCTTTAGTAATTTTTTAGTTAATGTTTTAATATTAGTATATTGTTATTTTAGTTTTTAATATTTTCAAAAATTTCTGTTAATGTTTCATTGATTAATTTCGACAAACAAACATTTATGTGGTTGCCGAATATAGACATATTAGACACCACATCAATTAAAAGAAAAAAGAAAAACATGCAAAACTCACTAAAATGACAAACAAACCAACCTCGATGTATGCTTTTTGGTTTTTCTATCGCTTTTGTAAACTTTACACATTTTTCTTCATTTTTAATTGACGCATGGCCCAACATGGTTATCCGACAAATACATAAGATTTGCTCGTAGAAATCGATCGCAGTAATATTGATAGAAATTTTCTCAAATGTTAAAATCAAAATAATAATATATATATATATATATATATATATATATATATATATATATTTTGGACATTAACTAAAAGTTACTAAACATTGGGATACAAACCGATACTTACTCTTGTATATATATCAAACTTGATTAACTTTTCTTATCTAGGGAAAAAAGATGATAAAATCACAATTTTTATTTGGAGGGCGGATTCATCGCGAATATTACTTTAGTGCAAATACATGAAAATTGATTGATAAACAGTGCAATTAAATATTACATAATGAATGTTAAAAATAGGTATATTTAATACTACATCCCTATAATATTTCATCCAATTAAAATGATGATATATTACAAATTATCTATCTTTAATTTATTGTGCTTCAACAAAAAATGTTAATGTAAAAATTCAGTGTCAAATTAATATTGAAATATCGACTCAAAGCTCAGGCAGAGATCCACGTTGACCACCCTACTCACCAGACCATCCCTCTACCATCCAATATTCTATCGATAATTCGTGTTGTTGGAAAGTCCAGGTTAAAGTTTTTCAGTTATATCCATTATTTAGCAATACCAATACTGACAGTGAGTGATTCACGTAAAAATATAAATATTTGTTAGAAATAAGAATATTGTACTGAATGAATAAAATTATTGCACTAAATTTATAATATATAAATTTATCAGCACCAAATTCGCAGAACAACTCTATGCTCAGTGTTACACTTTATATGTTAAATTTGGTGCAAAAAATTTATACATTTAACAAGAACAATCATCAATATTTGTATTCTCACATGATTCATCCCCTACTAATAGTAATCGTAACTATATACAAGATTTGAATTACTTATAAATAGATGATAAAATATAGCTGGTAAGTAAATGTGATCCAAAAGTGGTCCAATTCGATCGAAGATGTAGTTTAACAAAAGAAAGTAATTATCTACATCCACTTTTTTATTGGAGTACTTTAGGTTATTGATCAACTTATAATATCTTGTCAACATTCGACCTTTGGTCAAAGATCAAGAGGTCACTCTAAAATATTAAAAATGATACTCAAATAATTTATCTCATGTGAAATCAAAACTTTATTATTTTAATAAAAAATTAAAGGTTATTATTCACATGTGGCATAATTTTTGCTACTATAATTATTTTATAATCCGATCTTTAGAAAATCACAAAAATGGCACCATCTTTGATCTGGTAATATATTTAGGCTAATATCCTAAAATACCTATTTTTTTAAATCCATACCTCTTATACCTCATATCCTAAAATTCATACTAAAATTACTTAGGGGATATTTCTACCTCTCAAGTCATGTCCATGATTTACTTTGTACATTCCTATTTTGGTATGGATAAATTGATCTTCATATAGTATTTTACTTTTTGTCATTAAAATTCTCATGGATAATTCACGATTATATCGGCTGGAAATCATTCTTGTACCAATGCTAACTCTGTTAGTAGGTCTGGGAGATGTAACAACGCCACATACAAGTTAATTATCCTAACATTCTTATTGCAGATCTTGCGCTTCTAAAATGGTATCAGAGCCTAGGTTTTATTGAGGAATTATTTAATATTTAGCATGTTATGTGTTATCATAACTGAGGAGACTCCAAGAAAATTATGAATTCGGACGTCATCTCGAGACGCAATGCATACAGCATGCTATCCAATAATTGGAAAGTACAGAGAGATCTAAGTAGAAGGTTCGGGTGTTTTGAGAGAAGTCTCAACAAAGTGTTCGAGACTATCTAGCACCGTGTCATTCTGCATTCCAAAGGATATTCTCGCTGACGGCGAAGTTTATCCTCAATGCCCATCTACACGAGGCATTGAGAATTGTCTAAAGGAGAACTCATCCACCACACAGCTTGATGGAAACAAGAAACAGCGAGAACATCCGCCTTAGTTATAAGGAAATTTCATCGGATTCCTCAAATTCGATGGAATTAAGGGAGATCCAAAAGACATTACGGTAACTGTCTATATAGCGTTCCACAAGAGTTAAGCATGATATTTATGCAGCAGGAGGAGATTCCCAACCTATTGCGAAGTATCCAGAAGAAGATCGAATGCCTTGAGCGAGAAGTTGGCCCGAGATTGGTCAAGAAATCCTAGGGTGATCTCAAATACAAACCCATTGGGATGATCGAGGATAAAGCTCAGATCGAAAGGATAATCTAACTCTCTAGAAAATGAATAATCTTGAGATAGTAGGATTGAACGAGTTGCAGGAGTTAGCAGAATCATTTGCTAACCTCAATATGGTGGATCTGAAGATTAACCAGGATATCCCAATGGAAGAACTGTGGATCCCACTACAAGGAATACCACCAATTGATCCTATGGGGTCAAGATGTCAATATAAGTCTGGCCAAGGACCAGATGCAGAGTATGCAGCAGTAATGCCGTAATTAGGACGAGATAGAAGAACGAGCAAAGAGCGCAGGAACCCCTATCTAAAAGCCACCACGGAGCCTATCCATCCCTATGGATCGACAATGACATCGGCGAAGTCAATTTCAATGATCGAGAAAATATCATAGATGAATGGGCAGCATCAATGGTTGTTGCAGCGGCAACACTGGAGCTTGACAATCTTAATATAGTCAAGGTCCTCGAATGAAGTTTAGCAGGTGTTGTTAAACAATACTGGGAATATTGCCAAGTTGAAAAAAAAACAAGCAATACTGATGTTCGACTTCATGGAGGACGAGGTAAAAGGCATGGTCAATACATTCAAAGTTCATTTCATCGGAAATGGATATTTTGACGGCTACAACGATGAGAAGAGAAAGAAATATTTTTAGTGCTTTACAATCTAAGACTGGTGGTCTTGGAGCAAAGATCTCTCAATAAATTTCTCCAACTTTTTACAAAGTACCAACATCTTAGCATGGTCAACGAAGATGTTGCACGAGAGCTGTTTTTCTTGAAGTTCCCTAGTCCATGGAGGGAAATATTCATCAGAGATTACCAACCATGAGCCTATGTGGACAGTGTATCCAGAATGATGTCTTATGTTCACAAGAAGTTGTCTGAGTGGTGTCAAATTACAACCATACAAATGAATCTCAAGAAATTAAGAAAGATCGACAAATCAACCTCGTTGATCTGTGATATGATTGATCTTCCAACGGAAATAGGAGGAGAACATTTATATCAATCAAGGAGGAAGAAAAACAAGTTCCAACCCTTTAACAATGGAATGGGAAAAAATAGGAGTTCTTGGAGGCCAAGAACGATGTTGTCGAGATAGAAAACCAGCTATTACAAATTTGGACAAAGAAGCGGTCCAACAAGAAGACGGTATCAAGCTCAGCAATCTAGTTCTCGAGAGAAACCAATGGCGAAGAAGACTTTCAGATGAGCTCACACTAGAGCTAATGAAAGTTTCAAGGATTGCAACTGCTGGACATGCGGTGCAAAGGGGCATATTTCAACAAATTGCTCATAGAACGAACAAAGATGAATGTGGAGATTCGAATCTACACCAGATATCAAAGATGTCGTATACTACTAAGAATTGGTCAAGTATACCAATTCGAAGATATACCCTCAGATGAGAGTATATATGAATAAGAAGAGATCTTCAACGGAGAAGAAGAATCAGATGAGTCTTCAAAATCAAGATCCGATCAAGGCGAGGCGTGCCATCGGGAACGTCAAGATGAGCTAGGTCATATTAGCCGAACTATCCTATCACATAAAATGATGATCAGGATAATGAACAAAACCGTGAGTCTACAAAAGTATAAAGGGTTTTCAACAAAAGGAAAGATAAACCATGTTTAAAGGAACTGGAGTCTAGTCAAGAGGAGGCACAACGTCGTCTATGGAGTTACTAGGTGAGAGATGTCGCTTCTATCCCAGTTTAAGGGGAATCAAGTGGAGATGCAACTGATACCAGCAAGTGATATCAGGGAAGATCTTCAAAGTATGAAGCCAGAAATTGTTAATACGATGAAATGGATTCATATTGGAAAAATCCAGTTGGTGATCAAATCGACGCTCTTTTCAGGTACAGGTGCGGTGCACCAATTGATATCGTAATTTACGATAAAAGGATATTGAATCATACTGATTCGGTAATGGGAACCATCTCATGGAATCTATGTGAAAAAATATTATAGCGATCTTCTATCCGAATATTTCATATAATATCAAAGAATTCGGATTCAGCAGAGCCTTGACGCTATATCAGGACTTCAAGAAACAAGAATTGATGGATAATGGAAACATACCTTATTCCATCACTTATCAGGTGTCTTATGCTATTTCAAACTCCCATAATACAAACTTATATTTGGGGAATGAGTTTATCGAGATACCAAATATTTTCAAGAAGGTAGCTAAAGCTAGTCATCCAAAGTGGAACTTCCACTTCTAAGAGAGATTTAATATCCAGATCGTTAATAAGTCGATACTCAAGACGATGATAGTCAAAGATTTGGAGCCCCAAGGTTATCATTCCAAGGAGATAGAGTTATCTCTCACCAATACGAAAGAAGTTTTTCTCAATCATATGAAAGAAGATCTATCAGAGACGTCCAACCACAGATGATCAAAATAACAGCCAAGATTGGATATCCACAAGGATGGCGAGAAAATTCCATAAGATTTAACACAGCAGATGAAGAAATATACTTCTCATGCACAGTGTTATGTGATCTAAAGAATTCGAGGTCCGACGTCTATAAAGGAACCTTGGATTTCGGAGGTTTTCAAATGATCACCACAGAGAATGCCGACCGAGAAATGGAAGTCCTAATCGTAGGAAGCAAATTCCTCGATAGGTGCAAGCAATAGGGAATATCAACTGAAGGAATGGATGTGACAATTAGCGGGAGAAAACTGCTAATTGAATGACAAGTTCATTCTCAATATACATCTCAACCAGGATGTTACACGAGAAGTATAAGGCAAAGTATTTTGTTGTCTATATCGATTCAGGTGCAGGAATCTGTACAACAAAGAAATGAGTTTTTTCAGTAGAAGTGGAAGATAATCTACTTCAGATTGTTGGAAGAGATTTCTCTAACAAAATCTTGCTCTTATCCAAAGAAGTAAGATAGACGAAAATCTTGATAGGCGAAGCAGGTCAAACACCTTGGTACAAGGTCTAGACTTCACCAATCTATTTTCATGACACATCAGCTGATATTCTATTAGGAAACTATTTCCTACAGATGTTCAAGAAATTCATGCAGAACAATGAAAGGAGACTGTTGGTGTTCACAACCAATTGTAATCACAACATCATTGTTCAGCGACTGCAAGGGGCATTTAACCGATAAATGCCTATCAAATTTCGCAGCAAGCGTGGTGATGAAGGAAAACTTCGGTACCCAAAGATGAAGTATCAAAGAAGATTCAACGAAGCACTGCTGAGTTGCAGGATTTTAAAATTGTATGAAGATTTTGATGATGATGAGATCCAAATCCTCAAAGCATCTCTAATATCTAGCCAAGATATTGGAGAATGAGTACAAATTGTTCTAGATAATGTCAAGAGGAAAATCGTTCGGTGTTACAACGAGGATCATTTGGTTTGGTGGAACAGGAACCAACTCGAAGCTAGTCTGAAGGTTAAGCCAGGTAAAGAATTCGAGTTCATTAGATTTCGACCTATCCTAATGAATCACGTGGATCAGAATGATATAAGACAGATAATCAAGGAACACCTTGATTTGAAGTTGATCGAACCAGGAAACTCGCCATACAACAGTCCCAGATTTCTAGTAAGGAATCATGGTGAGGTCGTAAGAAGTAAACCTACATTGGTTATTAATTATAAATGTATTAATGACATTTTAGAATTTGACGGGTATTTTATCCCGAATAGAGAACACCTTATCAATTGCATTAGGAATGCTAAGGTTTTCTGTAAGTTTGATTGCAAGTCAAGTTTCTACCAGATTTGCATGGAGGAATGGAGTAAGAAGTTTACAACTTTCTACTCCACAAGGCACTACGTGAAACGTGATGCCAAATGGGTCAGCCAATGCACCCGTATATTTCGTATAAAGATGGATAATATATTTAAAGATTATTTCTCGTTCATGTTTTTCTATATTGATGATATTCTTATAAACTCAAAAAATATGGATGAACATGTCAGGCATTTGAAGATTTTTGCAGATGTCTGTCAAAATGAAGGATTGGTACTGTCTGAGAAGAAGGAAATCATTGCTACCCGAAAGATAGAGTTTGTGGGTATTAAGATCGATGAGATATGTATCATTATGTAGTATCATATCGTGCAGAAGGTGCAGAACTTCTCAAAAGATCTCAAGGAAAAGAAGCAGTTCCAAAGTTTTTTGGGAGTTGTTAATTTTGCAGGAATGTTTAGCAAAGATCTTGCAAAACATAGGAAAGTCTTTAGCCCATTGCTAAAGAAAGATGTTCCCTTCATATGGACAGATAAACATCGAGAAGGGATGAAGAGGTTGAAGGAGGTCAGCAAAACCCTCTCTAAACGTTCGATACCACTGGACGAAGATGACTTGGTCCTGTACACATATGCGAGTGATCATTGATAGGCAGCATTGCTTACAAAGATCACCCGTCTTGGAGAAGAATCATGCATATAGTGTAGCGGCCTCTTCCCCGAAGAAAATATTGTGCGATGGCACATCAATGAAAAAGAGTTCTTTGCAGTTTGACAGGCTTTTAAGAAATGACCGATATTCTTACTTGCGAAGAAATTTACTTTAAAAGTTGATAACACCCAAGTTAAAGCTTTTTTAGTAAATAAAATTGAATCTAAGCCCGAAAAGGCTAGTTTATTAAGGTGGCAAGCTGAATGCCAATATTATATCTATGATATTGTGTCCTTCATGCCAAAGAGGCAAGAGGCTTCAAGATGGGGATGTGACTTGTGACACAGATCGAATCCGAGTATGCATAAGGAACACGAGTTCGCTCCAATCCGTTACGCACTAACCACTGCTCCGAGCTGCCAGTCTAAGTATGGGAAATGGGTCTTTTCCCGTACAGGACGGTATACCTGTAGCAAGGGATTCCAGTACCCTTAGCACGAGTTCTAAGTTGGTGAATTATTCGGAATTATCGGTCCAAGAAAAAGACGATGACCAGGTGTCACAGCCTGACTTACCGTGTCAACCCAACACCTCTGAGGTAAAAGAGAGAGAGATCATTCATAGGCCCATGACAGGCAAATCTAAGGCTGATACTAACGTTTTTGATATTTCTTGTACTTGGCAGGCATACCAGTCCAGTTGGGAGAAGTTGTATACGAGAAAATGTATTAACCATAATCACAGCAGGGTTGATATCTCGAGAAAATATCCCCGAGTGTGGATGTCCACCGGAGCCAAACCACAGGATGTCAAGCAATGGTATGACTTTGGGGTATTGGCCTCGGTTTATACTATCGCTACAGCTTTCACCGAGATCAAGGGTCTATCGAAATGGATCCAAGAAGTGGTGCACGACTTTTGGGTGAATAACCTAAGACTCAGCAGATGAGACATTTTGGAACTGGATTTCATTAGTGCAGCTCCAGAGCCAGTCGAAAAAGGAAGTCACGAAGCCTTCCATTATATTAGGTTTCGACGACCCGATACAAGGGCCCTTAACAACATCAAGGCCCCTTCATCGGAAATCTCATTGGTTGCCACATTTTCAGAAGACCAGATCACCACACGACGAGCATGGGGTCTATGGGTCTGTCTCACAGAGATGGACAAAGTCAAGTTTCCATTCAAGTTCTTCCAGAATTCGGTGAATGGAACTTTCCTGTTAAACACTATGACAGGAAAAATAACTAGCTTCGCAGAAAGCTTCTTCGAGAAAAACATGACACTTCTCTGGAAAAACAAGGTTACGGCGAGCAAGGAGACTCGCCAGAAATTTTTAACATGGCTCACTTGGGCCACCGGAAGTCAAGGATTTGTTCAGATCGTCCAACCGTATGAGCTGAGTTGGGGAAAGGCTTCATGAAATAAGAAACGAAGAAATTCCAAGTAACTAGTATGAGGAGCATCGGGTTCCACGTAAGAGAACACCCTGCACTTCTAAAAAGCCGAGGTACGACAAAGAAAAGAGAGTCATGACTCTAAAGCAAAAAATTACCCAACGGAAAGAAACGATATGGGTGGATAAATCAACGGAAGATTCCAATAACGAAAAAGATAGTAGGAAAAATAATGCAGACTTCACTCTCTCGCAAAGACAAAGCGTCAGTGAAGAAAATGGAGCACCTTGAGAGCCATTATTGAAAAGATGGCCCATCAACATATGAAGACGCAGGAATCTCACACTCTCCATCACAAAACCAAATGTCGGGAAGAGACAAGGGACCCAATTTCCACATGCAAGCAAATTATCACGGGAAAATCATCTGAGAGAATTATTCGAGCAATTATAGAGGGCATCAAACCTCTACATAAGGAAGAGCAGAAGGAAGCTCAGATCATCGAAAATCATCCAAGCTTTCTTCAAAAACCAAAAAAATAATTCTCCCTCTATAATTATTTCCAGTTTTTGTTCTTTTCAAATTTTCCTTTTTTAAGTTTTAGTTTGTATGTCGGAGAGCACCAAACTACCATAGGTAACTAAAAGAGTCTGTCTCCCCCCAAAAGGAGATACACATAGTATTAAATATTTCATAATTCCTCAATAAAAGTTGAAGGCTTTCGCCCGACTATTCTAGTGTCTTGTTAAAATAATCTTCCATAGAAATAGCCAAGTACCTTACGCCCCGAATTGAAAAAGACGATGGTTGTGCTAAGTGTTGCCGAATGATGTCCGACGGTAGGAGTCCATCGATTGAGATCATGTGGTTGGTAGAAGCTCGTGAGGAGCTCAGAAGCCCGTAAAAATACAGCGACATAAAGGAATCTCGGTAGCTTGGTCAAATAGGTATAATAGCGAAAACTCGGTTGATTATTTTTAATATGATGTACAGAAGCATATTGAGCATGATTATTGAGCATGTTTAATCCCCATTAATGAATGTGGTTTGGTTGTAGTAAAGTAGTATATGAAGATTTGATGAATTGAAGGGTAGATTGGTCATATTTGTTGAAATATGATAGAAATGTGTAGATTTGGTAGTGTTTTATGAAGTGGGATAAATTTGGTATGAATGTTTTGAAAGAGGGTATTAAAGATTTTTTACCATATATTTATTATGGCCTGCTAATCTTCTCCAACTTATAGGCATGATTTTGGCCACGTCGGTGATTAGATGGTGATGGACTGCAAAAATTAAGAAAATATGAAAATGGTTCATATTCAAGTGTTTGGAAGAGGTACTTACAAGTGAAGAAGGTTATTAAATCCTAAGAGGAATCAAAATACTGCAAAACTAGGAAAAATCTCGAAAATATGCAAAATTCTAATTTTAAAATTTCATTTAAATTACCATATTAATAGTTTATTCTTATATGTTATAATGTGGACACTTCATACATATAAAAAATCAACACCGATGGGTATTCAATTTTTTCAAACGGCTCAACCGATCGAATTAGTAATCCAATATCCAAGTCAGTGGCCGATTGACGAGCCTGCTGCGGCTCTTTTGGGGTAGTCCTCGCCCTAGAAAGAGTGCATTTGTGTGTGTTCTTTATGCGGTGTTTGTGTCCGGGAAGACACGCTGGGGTATTGCAGTCGAGCCGACCTGGGCAAGATCAGCCACCTCCCGTGAGAAAGGTAAAATCCGAAGATTACCTGGCAAGACATTCGACATCTTGCCAAGACATGGTACCGCATGGGAGCCGAGCTCGATCAACGAGCCGACGTGAAGCCAAGAAGGTAACCGAGATAAGGAAGAGGTAAAAGGACGAGGAGCGACGCGGTGGATGGAGGTCAAGTCGACGCACCGGGAGATGCGACAAGATCTCCGCGATTTGCACGCAAAAGGAAAGATTCGGCAAGGTCCTCTGCGTCACTGCTTGATTTTGCCGTAAGGAAAGGTCAACCGCAGGTCGCGATGAGACAAACCCGCCAGATCAAGCTGCAGGAGCCCTTGTCGGGTCCAAAGTCCGAGCTAGCTTGCTGCCTCACCACCTTTCACCTTGAGACGTGCACCACCAAGACAAAGAGGAGTTTACTTAGGCTCCCAACGAATTCCAACAAAGGAGAGAATTGAATTAACAAACAACATACGGAGTGGAGAGCATCATCCAAATTCTCTGACTTTCTCTTTATTTCTCTTTGCTTTCATGAGTGATTGCGAGGAAGAAACAAGACCTACGGCAAACACTTATTTTATGTATTTATGACCTCCGCCGAGTAACCGCCGCGTAGACCGCTTTTAATTTCGCTTGATTTTCTATCCAAGTATGGTTTCACGATATTCTTGTTTATCGCTTTATGTTTATGTCGATTATGTGTGAGTAATCGGTTTGGTCAGGCCTCAGGGTAAGCACGCTGAGTCAAGGTCATACAAGTCGTGAGGTCTAAATGTCCTTAGAACCTTGAGTGTGTGTTCCCAAACTCTCTGCCTTTATACCCATGTTATTCCTTTCCTCGAGCGTTAACTCGCCGGTAGCCTCGTGGAGGAGCTAGCAAGCAATAGCCGAGTAAGACATCGAGTGTCTCTTCGTCCCAAAGCACGGGCCGGAGTGGGTGATTGTAGCCGTCGGTCTGGGCAAGGGTCGCGAGCCACCCTCGACCTACCGTGGCTAGTCGGGCTATCTAGTGAGTAAAGTGTCGGGCGGAAGAACCCATCTGGAGACCGCTTGGCAAGGGCAGGGGGGCCTCACTTAATCCTAAAATCTACGGCAAGTCAGGGGTGGGGGCCGTGTACGTGACAACCGAAAGGGCATCTACCCTTGGTACCTTTGACCACGACATACACTCATGGTGAAAATCTCAACCTATGACCGACGCCTCGACCAAGATCCCAACGCATGGAACCTTCGCCCAACTACTTGTTATTTAATCTCTTTACTCAGGTTTAATTTCGCTTTACATTTTGCTCAAGATCTATCTCTCAAGACATTTCATCGAGACCGTCACCGATCGACACCTCGCCTCCGGGCAACCTCCTACTCAAACCGTGACAACTCGAGTAACAACACAACCAGCTCTCTTGGTTCAACCCTTAACTTGTCATATACGAAACTATGTGTTCAAGTTGGAGGAGATTATAAACGTATCTCGACGTGTCTTGGGACCTCTAACGACGGTATCCGCCGCCGATTACGCCATACGGAAGTCGCGCTTATTCTAGGTTGTTATTCACTTTTTATTTTTTGTTTGGTTTTTGCATGCTCCGACCTAACCTTGCGCGCGAGGACGAGAGCCCTATTCACCCGTAGATTGAGAGAACCATTCGAGAAGAAGAGGCAAGTCGGGAGAAACGCCCGATAAATTTTTGCACGTTAGTATGCAAGATTTAGAAAAAGAAAGAACACATGAGTTTTACGTGGTTCGATCAAGAATCGATCTACGCCCACGGATGTGATGATCCTCAAGATGTTCACTATAATTTTATTACAATGAGTATCTCAAAGAGCTTTAGTGTTCAAGATTTTGCCAACCCTTTACCTTCAATCTAATTCCTATTTATACATAAACGTAGACCTTGTAACGAATCCTTGATTGGCGGCTCACGATCCTTCTCAGAATCGACTCATGATCTTCACCATAATTGCCCATGATTTCCACCGCTACCCCATAATCTTGATTTGACTCCGCCTTTAATTAGTGGTTTGATTAGGTTTAGAGGTCGTGTTTCGAGCGTAACCGGTAGGGCAAGATTAGGTCGCCCACTGCTTGGGGCTGCTAGGGCCCGAGAGGTTGGGCCACATCCTATCATAGCCCTCCCGAAAAGTCGGCGAATAGCCATGCCGAGGGTGAAGTGGAGAATGTGCTTGCCGAGGCGGATGTTGCTCACCGTGAAGTTGTTGTTGAAGGTTGTCGATCTCACGCAAAGCGAAGCCGAATTATGACCGGATAGCGGTCCTCAGATAGGTTACACCAAGGTTCGGTCTCAGGCGGCTTCGCTACTAGAGGACGCCGAGGTCCGAAATGGAAGGAGATTCTCTTGTGGGCGACGTCCGCTGGCGTGACACCGAGGTCTCGATTTGAATGATCGCTTGAAGAAAAGCCGAGGCACGCACCGAACGATCGCTCTTGAAGAAAGCCGAGGTTCGACTCGAATGGCTCCCGCCTCGAGGACGCCGAGGTCCGACCAATGGCTCTGCCGGTCTGGGCGGACATGGGCGTGGTCCGAGGTCCGAGCCTCGAGATCAATGTAATCATCACGTGATCGACCGCGGTCTGTCTTACCATAGAGTACGCTATACGCGCCAGCGGTAGTTGGGCGCCGAACAGCGTCTTGTGCTACGACTACACATCCAATCGCAGACAGCACGTGTGATAATTGAAACGGCAGCTTTTAGGCGCCATTTGTCCCATAAATAGGTCCAAATGAGGCAATTGTTCATTTTCCTCGACGCTTTTATTCCAGGAACATACTTGTAGAAATTTCCCACCTTCCTTCATACTTGTCAAGAAGTCTGATATCTCGCCAAGAAAAGTAAGTATGTATTCTTCATCTTCTCATTCTCTCTCGCCTCGATAATGCTCGTTCGGTTTGGTTCCGCCGCCCATTTTCCGATGTGAAGGACTATATGTGCCATAACCGCCAGTAAATCCATAGACTTAGTTCTGTGGTTCCGCGGTCATCGGTATGGGACGGCCTCGTGATTGGCGTGGCGAGGTCGACGTTAACGACGGAGGAGCTTTTGGAGATTACGGAGAAATACCATATTCGGAGGATGCGTGGTGGTGCTCGCCAAACCGGACGATAGGGCGATGGTCCTCCGGAGGATTTATTACCATATACGTAGATAGCTGATAGCTAGCCTTAGGTTTCCTTTGCCCGATTTTCCTTAACTTTCAAGAATATTTTCGGATCCCCATATGTCAACCGACCTCAATTCCATTAGGTCGGTGGTGGGCAGGGTCTGTCTGCTATGGCATAGGCGAGGAGTTCTTCAAATCTTGATGCTTTTTTAGTGTCAAGCACTATGGGAGGGTGTATTATCCGCCTCCTGCGAAGCTTAAGATACCCCTCGAAGCTGTCCCATCGCGTAATAGATATTTCTTCTCGGCCGAGGGCATCCGAGGTACAAGTGGGACCTCGAGACAATAAAAGACGTGAAAATCAAGCCTACGGGCCATATGGAGGAAATGTCAATGATCTTGGTAGATATTATCGACACTTATACCGAGGATGACTGAACAATCTTTGGTGAGTGTTTATAGGTCGAGGCACCGGATCGTGGTCGATTTGGGTGAGGGCAACCTTCTTCTTTTTATTCTTCCCCCGTCTGATTTCGTTGTGCTAACGAAATTCTTATTCTGTGATGCAGTGAAGATTGACCCCAGTAGAGAAGTTAAGATGACGGGCTCGACGCTGCCCCGCACCGGCCCTGTGGAAAGGAGCAAGAAGAAGGCGGGCGGGCGAGTCCACCCAAAGAGTCGTGGTGGTGGTGGACGCCCGAGCGACTTCATCATGGGACCTCAAAGCGACCTGCCCGACACCGAGATAGGGTTCATGGCCGCCTTGCCCGAGGTGCGGCTTCCAAGACTCCTTTATCCTTCCCAAAGGTATAAGTTCTTCTCTTACTCCTTTGTAATTTTGTCGCTACGTCACTAACTGCTTTATATTCGTGACGCGGCCTCGGTGGCAGCGAGATGCACCGCATGGCCGGATTCGTTCGGAGCGCCCCGATACGCAGGCGGTGGAGAAAATCGCCGCTTGAGGCTCGGTGGTCAGCTTCTTGAATCCGCTACCGACGCCGGCTACGGGACGCCGAAGCGCAAAGGCGGCCGAGAGGCGCCCGAAAAAGGAGGACGGCATTGCGGCGGCCCGCCGAAGTGGAAAGCGCCAGAGGAGGCGCCGAGGCGGAGAAGAAGCCGGCACGAGCACAAGTGCCTTCAAGTGGGCAAGGACCTATGCCGAGGGCCTTCGCCAAGAAGCTTATCGAGTCGGAGAGCTTTTCCTCCTTTATCTCCGACCGCACCGTAATGAGGCCGCAGGTTATATCCGCCCACCGAAAAGGCGCGCCGAGAGGCCCGATTTTGAACAAGGCCTCAGCACGGTTGGGTCGAGGTCGATCCTCGGGTGGTGTGTATGAATTATGCCCAGATAATCGCCGGGCGACCTCCTTCCCGTGGTGGATACTTTGGCATCCTCCGCCTCTCGCCCGACGGCGGAGGTCAGACTCGGGCAAGGAAGATGAAGACGTAGAGCTTCAAGCATTCCTTGCCGAGGTAGAGCCGGCCGAGGAGGCGGGCCGAGCTTCGACATCCCTTCCGGAGATCGGCAAATTGTTGGAGGAGCAAAGCAGCAGTGGCGCAGCAGGAGGTTGGTGGGTCCAAGAATGAGCCCGAGGTCGGGACCTAATGTAATAGTCGACGGTCGGGTCAATAGACCGCTTGTACGAACTTCTACTTTGAATAATAGACACAATTTCTTAAAATGCGTTTTGTCTTGTTTATTTCTAGCACTCATCTCAATACTGGACTCGATCACGAGCCGACAAAGCTAAAGGAGGTCCGAAGTGCCCCAGCGTAAAAGAACGAAGAGGCACTATTTTGGAAGAGTCGATCGTCTGAGGTGACTCAAGTCTTGGCGATGGACATCACCGGCATCATCCGCCGATCCGAAGAAGAAGGCTCGCAAGAGGTCGATGGTGAGGCAGCCCGCCCCGCCGAGAACGAAATGTAGGAAAACTAGGTTTAGCCTTGCCCGAGGATCTATCTTCGATATTTAATTCACCATACATTGATTATATTCCTAGATCGTCTATTTAATTAATTGCAACACGTAGGGTTTTCTGTTTACCTTTGGATCCGCTCGGGGTCGAACGGAATGAACGGATCGAGACTCGTGCTTTGACCTTTCCGGATCAGATCCCTTACCCAATCTCCAACGCCGAGTGAGGACGATCTATGGAGAATGCTTCGAAAAAAATCGCCAATCCTCTCAAGATTATTTTCAAAATCCTCACCAAAGCTCTAGTGATTTTCGAGAATTACGAGGATGGATAATTAAGGATTAGCATTGAATCTATCTCACCTTATATTTATAATGCACACCATATCCCGACAGAAAGGATCCATGATATCCATAACATAATATATCCTCGGGACGAAGAGAATCAAACCTTTCCTTATACACATAGTGAGACGCCGATTTTCCTTAGCTAGGGCTTGGATGGGCGACCAGATCAATGCAAGAATAAAGATGGGCTCAACAAATTAATTATCTATGTTCAGCCCGAACATAAATTAACCCATAAACATTTATTATACGCCACCAGAGATAAATCTTGACTTACCCTTTATCGCCGGGTGGTGGACTTGCACTTGACATTCTGAATCTCCGTTTAAGATATCGAACGTCCATTAATTATTTATAGATTACGATCGCCAAAATAATTAATAACTTTAATTCCTTAAGTACCACTCAGCCTTATTATTGTACTTGAGCAGCACAACTGCAGGGTTTAGCATAATAAACCTTTTGAGATCTGGGGATCGCCATCATCCAACGGATACGGTGACTCGACATACACCTAGCATGACATCGCCATCACCAAGACGCGAGAATATCGTTAGAACATATAACCTCACCATAACAGTCAAGCGATGGTCGCACCATACCACCTACCCATCGAGATTTAGATCGCAGTCACCGAGATCTGTGTTCTTCACCACGGCCGACAGAAATATCCGTCGCGATCTCACGCCGAGACGCACGTGAACAGACAGCAATTGTTGTCACTTCTTTCTATACCGCAGCTTATATCGACAACCGTCTCAGCACCAACAATGAACTTTTATTCATTGCTCGACCATCATGCGATCTTACGATGATCATCGTATGATCTAACCTATATATGAGATAAGGACACGATATTGTTGGATTTGATACCCGAAAGCGCTTTGGTCGAGCTTGTATACAATGTTTCGCGCTACCACTATTACAATCTCCTATCCGATTCAATACTTGATTGCATATATCCGTGTCCCCTTATCTCATATATAAGTTAGATCATACACAGGTGTAGAGATCACGTAAGTCCGTATGATTGGTCAAGCTGATGAGATATAAAAAGTTTCACCGAGACGACTTAAGGACGAGTTGTCGGTTTAGCCGCAGATAGATAAGAAGTTGACTGACTTAGTTGCTTGTCTATGCCGGTACGCCTCCGACGTATCGAAGGATCACATGGAGATGTGTTCTTCTTCCGACCGTCGTGAAGAACCAAGATCTCGTGACTTACGATGATCTAAACCTCGATAAGGTATTAGGTGAGTATGAGTTGTCGACCATCACTGACTTGTTACGAGTGAGGGTTAGAACCTAACCCAAGATTCTCCGCATCTCGGTGGTGGCAAGGTTTCAGATGTCACGCTAGTTATCTCAGACGAGTCACCGATCCGCTAGGATGATGACGCCCCTTAAGGAGCTCAAAGTTTATTGTACTAAACCCCGCAGTTGAGTTAGCTCAAGTACAATAGTAAGGTCGAGTGGTACTACTTATGAAATGAAGTTATTAATCGCTTTAAGCCAATGATTGCTATAAATGATTAATGGACGCTCGATATCTTAAATACGGGATTCGTAATGTTCAAGTGCAAGCCCGACTCAACTTCTGTGAATAAAGGGTAAGTCAACATTCTTTCTAGTGGCATGATCGAATGTTTATAAATTAATTTATGTTCGGGTCAACATAAGATAATTAATTTATTTGAGGCCCATCTTTATTCCTCGATTGATCCTGGTCGGCCCATCCAGTTCAGAGCTACCTGGAAGAAATCGCGCCCTCAACGCTTCTCAAAGGAAAGATTTTATTCTCTTTATCCCACATGGATATAATTATATTTATGGTATATGCATAGATCCTTTCCATATAAGATTATGGTAATAATCTTCAAAGTATGGAAATAATCCTAAGAGTATGGAAATAATCCCAGAGTATGGTAATATTCCATATAGATTATGGTAATATTCCATAGGATTATGGTAATATTTCATATAGATTAAGGTAGTGCATTATAAATATAAGGTATGAGATAAAGTCTAGGTTAATGCTTAATAATTGAGAGCAAATTTTCGCCACTTCATAAGAGTGAATCTCAAAATTAGCCTCAGGTCGAGGGTGATTTCTTGTAGTATTCTCCATAGATCGCCCTCACTGACGCTGGAGTTTGGGTATCCCGGATACAAATTGTAAGGTCAAAGCACGAGTCTCGATCGCTCAACTGCTCATCCCGCTCGACCCACCCGACAGATCCAAAGGTAAACACGAAAACCCTACGTGTCGCAATTAATTATATAGACGCATGCTAGGTATATAATCAATGTATGGTGAATTAAACACCCAAGATGGATCCTCGGGTAGGGTTAACATACGCTTTTCCCTACACTGGTATCGAGCCCGGATCGAAATCTTGGCTCGCTGGATTAATTCACGCTGATTATTACGCCGCTTTAATAATTGTGGATCCGCTGCTCATCGTGGCTCGCTTATTGTTTTTGTTGGTTTTGTTTTACACCACGAGAAAATCCGTGGTTAGATTAGATTTTATTATGTAAATCTTATCCGTAAAAGAAGAACGAAGACGAACGAACAAGAACAAACGACGGAAAACAGGTTCTCGGTCAGCCTTCGGTGGTTTCATGAGCAGTTCGCGGTCGCTAGGGCGATCGCGGTGGCTGCGGCGACGGGCGCGTTCTCGCGACGGGATCCCGGCGCTTAGCGAGCGAACTCGCTGGTCGCGAGGATTACCCCGAGGTCGCGCGCCGCGGCGAAAGCTAGCGGGCGACGGGCGCTGCTGTCGCGCGAAACCCGGCCAGCCATGAAAGCGTATCGCGGTCGCGAGGTATGGCCGGGCGCACGGCGTCTCGGCGACGCTCGCGCTAGCGCCGCCGCGACGCGCAGCCGACGGTCGCGGTCGCAGAAGCGATCGCGAGGCAGCTCATGGCGAGATGCTGCGCGGCGGCGAGGTCGGGTCGCTGATCGGCTTTTGCCTCAGCAGCTGCCCAAGACTTCAACGACCCGCCCGCACCCGGTTTTTCCGTACTTCCGTCCGTGCGCGCACGCGAGGCCCAATTGTTGAATCCGGTCCGCGCTCGCGCACGCGAGGCCTGCCAAGTTTAATATCAGACTTTGTAAATCTATGTAATAGATTAGATTTAAATGCGCAGTTTCACGATCGGGCCGCGATGAACGCTTATTTTATTTTTATCGCTCATATGCATGTCGTGGATGTTTAAATTATGCAGTAGCATGCTATGTATGTTTATATTACGCTGACAAACCTTAAGTGTTTTACGAATCGACGCGCATAGTAAGTACGCTAGGTTTATCGCGCTTATCAAGCATATTTTAGAATTCGCAGCATGTTTTACATGTCGAGTTCTATAGAAAAGCATGCTAGATTACGTGATTCGCATGGACAAACCTTTGAATAAAAAGACTACAAGCAACCCGACAAATTAATTTTTCAAATTAAAATGTCAAGACTCTCCACTTTTTGATCTCTAAACAAAGCGAGACGACCGTGAGTAAACGCCCACACGCCGCTTGCTTCGCACTGCTTATCATAAGTTTGTTAGATGAGATTTCTAAATAAAACATTTTAAATCTATTGAGTTGGAGTTTCATGTAAACGCCCACACGCGCGGGCTCAGATGTGCGATTTTCATAAGTTCTCTGTAGATAGATATAAAATGAGATAACAAAAGAATTTGAATCGAAGCGGTATGGTCCGAGTGAGTATACCAATTCTAAGAATTCATCTTCGTCATAAAATTGTGGTCATTGCTTAGACATCACCTCAAGTACAACTTCCCGCCAAGTCCCTTCGCGATAGTGACGTGGTCTAGTAAGGTCCAATCATTAATTTCATTCATTAAGGATAAGTCGACATGGATTGAAATTAAACGACTAAAAGGTATATTTTAGTCCGGGTCGAGGGGTTCATGTAACGCCCACACGCTGTGGCTTGTATGTGGATTCCTCGGGCGATTGAGGTTTCAATTAATATTGTTTTATCAAAAGGTTACAATATTATTGTTACGAATTATTTGGCGATCGTATGCTTAGTGTTTTACATTATCGCTTCGTATATGTCTCTTACGCCGATTATCAATATGCTCGCACAAAACCGCTATCCGTCCAAATTTTATCGAGTGGAAACGAAACATGGAATATGTTCTTATCGTCAAGAACACATGTTTGTTCTCACTACTTCTAAACCCGATGCCTTATCGACGATCGACTAACGAGCAGGTAGAGTCAAGGACTTTGGAATAAGTCAAACAATACGGCTAAATGCTATATGATGACTACGATGTCCAAAGGTTTGTACCGCAAAGATCGTCCGATGGTAGACGCGATCGATATTTGGTCAAGTCTCGAGTAAGTTTGGGCAATGGATCGACATCCGCTCCACACAATGAGAGAAATCTCATGTAAGATGGAAGAAGGAAGTTCGTCCATGAACATGTCTCCCACACGACTCATCTCATGGATAGTCTTGATCAGCTGGGAGGAGGTATTGACGGCGGCCAAGGTCGATATCATCCTCAATACACCGCCTAAGTCTTTTGAGAACTTTGCTGAATGCGATCATGAGCAAGACCGAGTTTACACTTATTCAGCTTGCTTAATGATCTCGTTGTCGCTGAAGGAGTTATGGAAAAGGAGACATGCTCTTGCTAGCACATCTAAGGGCCCAAAATTTTCATCCCAAATGGAAATAGAAAAGGCGCCAGCGTGGCAGAGGCAAGGAAATAGTGGGAGAATGGAACAAGAGCATGGTCACACCGAGGCTTGAAGAAGCCAAAGGAGAAGCGGCAAGTGCTTCAAGGCGCGTAAGACTGGCATCAGAAGGCCAAGTGCCCTATGCTCAAGGCTCAAGGTACGCTGCTTGCTTTAGTAACGGAAACATGTTTAGCGACTTGTTCTACCCATTCTCGGGTAGTAGATACGGCGCAAATGATCATGTTTGTTACACCTGCGTGGGTTCCCGCGACAAGGAGTCGCTTTGATGGCGAGATAACGATTCCATGGGCAACGCGCGAAAGTCGAGTCATGCAAATGGAGATGTTTTTATGTTTTGGGACAACGCTTTAGTTTTGAAAGACGCTTATATGTGCCGGATTTTCACGGAACCTTGTTTCGCTTTCAAATTATTTACTCATGGATATTCGTTATTTTTGATAGTGGTGTTTCTATCATAAGAAATGACGGTTATCTCGTGTCGGCACCTTATATAATTCGCTTATACTATTTCTCGAAAACATAATACCTATAACTATGTCAGATCTTCATCAAACCCTAAAAAGAGAAAGTTTTCTTCGAAGATGACTCTACTTTTCTCTCGGCATCTTAGATTAGGTCACATCAATCTAAATAGGATCCAAAGACCGGCTAAGAATGGAGCTGTTAAGTGATCTCATGGTTACTCCGCTCCCATCGCGAACTCGTGATGAAGGTAAGATGTCGACTGCACCTTCAAAGCGGGGGTTATAGAGCCAAAGAAATGTCGAGTTAGTCCATTTCGACCGTGGACCGATGTCCACACAAGCTCGTGGAGGTACGGTATTTTGTCACTTTCATCGACGACACTCAAGGTACGGATACGATACCGCTTCACCGCAAGTCCGAATGCTTTGAGAAATTCAAAGAGTTTAAGGCGAAGTGGAGACGGTTAGGTAAAGTATCAAGTCATCATGTCCGATCATGTGGCGAATACCTCAAGAACGCAGTCTATGGACTATCTAGTGAAATGCGGATTACCTCCCAACAAGATTTCACCGGGCACACCACAACAAAATGGTGTGTCGAGCCAAGAAAATAGGACTCTTTTGAAATGGTTAGATCTATGATGAGTTATGCTACATTGCCTATTTCGCTCGGGGTATGCCTTAGAAACAATGCATACTTGCAAAATCTAGTACCGCCCAAGTCACCGAAAAGACCCCTTCGAAGTTGTGGTTTGGGCGCAAGCCCGCTTTAAGCCACATAAGGATATAAGCAGCCCAAAGACATGTGCCGAACAAGAAGGTCGACAAGTTGGAGGCTAGATCCGACGCAAGGCTCGCTTATCGCTATCCTAGAGGAACGAAAGGTGGTTTATTCTATAGTCCTAAGGATCGGGGTCATTATTAGCACTAATGCTCGATTCTTAGAAGATGACTACATGAAAATCATAAGTCCAAAGTTGAAATCATTCTTCAAGAATTAGAAGACGATCGTATTCCACCACCGACAGCCAAAGGTACGAGATGTCGAGTCTAGTGGGTGGATCGACACCGATACTTCAAGAAATTGAAGTGGGTCGAGTTCCACCGGAGATACCGACCGCATAAGTGGTACCTACACAAAGAAGTTGCAAGTTAGAGAACCACAAGTATCCGCACTCACCGCTGCTATCAAGGCCAGTAGAACCTCGTCAGAGTGGGAGGGTTGTTCGTCAACCCGAGCGATTTATGTTCGTGGGTGAATCTTCTGATTTAGTCCAAAACAGACGAACATGCAATAATCGACCCATGGACATACAAGGAGGCGATACAAGATATTGATGCAAGATCATGGCACACCGCTATGGACTTAGAAACGAGTCCATAACGGCTATGGATGTATATGAAAGACACTCTACCGTATGGCAAGGAAGCCATAGGTGTAAGTGGATATACAAGAGGAAGAGAGATTCCGATGGAGAGGTTTCGCTTTTAAAGCCGTGCTTGTGGCGAAAGGGTACACTCGCATTGAGGGCATCGATTTCGACGAGACCTTTCACCAGTAGCAATGCTCAAGTCCATCGAATTCTTCCGCCATAGCAGCCCACTCAACCCAGAGGTTTGGCAATGGATGTTAAAACCGCTTTTCTAAACGGTTACCTCGAGGAAGGTAGACATCTATATGCAAGAACTCAAGGTTATGTGGTAAAGCGTGAAGAGCATCTAGTATGGAAGCTTAAGTCCATTTATGGACTTGTGTGCCTCCCGATCATGGAACTTACGCTGACGAGGTGGTAAAGTCCTATGGATTTACCCAACTGCTTAGCGAGAGTTGTGTGTATCGGGTTAGATGTCAACTGTGATGTGGTATTTCGACTTTATGTAGATGACATCCTTCTAGTTGGCAACAACGTGAAGTCAAGTATCGACGAAAGAGTCACATCCGATCGCTTTCAAATGAAAGACTTAGAGACGCAACAGTATATTCTCGGGATCAAGGTTTACCGAGATCGCAAGAAGAAAATGTTGAGCTTATCTCAAAGCGCCTTACATCGATATCGTGATTACTGCTTTAGTACGCATCGCCAAGAAAGCGATTGCTACCTTTCGCATATGGCGCTCTTTATTCCAAAACGCAACCACCCATGACCGCAAAGCGAGATAGAGGAAATGAGACAAGTTCCTTACGCTCACGCAGGGAAGTCTCATGTACGCAATGCTATGCACGAGACCCGATATCGCATGCGGTAGGCATAGTAGTTTAGATATCGCCTAACCTCGACAAGCTCATTGATCAAAGAAAGCATATACCAAGCACCGAAAAGGACTCTAGATTATAGGCTAGTTTACCATGCGATAGTCTAATGCCTTGGGTTATACTGCACTGGATTTCCAAGTCGACCGTGACGAGAAAAGTCAACCCTGCCATGTGTTTACCTTGGGAGTGGAGCCAGATCCTCAAGTGAGTGCAAAGGCAATATGCATTGCGGACTCTACCATGGAAGCCTAATATGTAGCCGCTCTGAGGCTTCTATGAGGTCAGATGGTTCAAGAACCACTCATGGATCTAGACGTGGTACCGGTTTGCCCAAGAGTATCATAGTTTAGCCATCGATAACTCGTGCAAAGTGGCAAACTCGGCCGAACCACGACCCACAAGGCGACTAAACACATAGAGAGAAAGTACCATGTCATACGAGAAATCGTTAGACGAGGTGACGTATGATTGAAAAGATTGATACGACGGAAAATCTAGCGGATCCATTCACGAAGAGCTCGCCGCAAAAGTCTACGATGGACACGTTAGAGGACTCGATTATGCTTGATGGCACCCACTTAGAAAGGAAACTTTTGTATAAGTGGGAGAAGCAAAGTGATGGTTGTTTGTAATAGCTAGTAGAAAGACACATCAGATACTAAAAGTTTGCTTTAGTATAAGTGGAGATTGTCGGATTTAGACATCAAAGCGCTTTGGTTGAGCTTGTATACAATGTTTCGTTACCACTATTACAATCTCCTATCCGATTGAATACTTGATCGCATATATCGTTGTCCCTTATCTCATATATGTTAGATCACACAAAGGTGTAAGATCACGTAAGTCCAGATGATTGGTCGTTTGACGAGATAAAAAGTTTCACAACCGAGACGACTTAAGGACGAGTTGTCGTTTAGCTACAAGATAGATAAAGAAGTGACTCGACTTAGTTGCTTGTTCATGCCGGTACGCCTCGACGTATCAAGGATCACAAGGAGATGTGTTCTTCTTTCCCGACCGTCGTGAAGAACCAAGATCTCGGTGACTTACGATGATCTAAACCTCGATAAGGTATTAGGTGAGTATGAAAGCGTCGACCATCACTTCGACTTGTTATGAGCGAGGTTATAGTGTTCTAAACCCAAGATTCTCCGTGATCTCGGGGTGTGCGTTAGTTTGATGTCACGCTAGTTATCTCAGACGAGTCACCGTATCCGCTTAGGACGATGACGCCCCTTATGAGCTCAAAGGTTTATTGTACTAAACCCCGCAGTCGAGTTAGCTCAAGCACAATAATAAGGTCGAGTGGTACTACTAAGGAAATGAAGTTATTAATCGCTTTTAAGCAATGATTGCTATAAATGATTAATGGATCGCTCGATATCTTAAATACGGGATTCGTAATGTTCAAGTGCAAGCCCGACTCAACTTCGGTAATAAAGGTAAGTCAACATTCTTCTCTAGGTGCATGATCGAATGTTTATAAATTAATTTATGTTCGGGCTGAACATAAGATAATTAATTTATTTGAGGCCCATCTTTATTCCTCGTGATTTGATCCTGGGCTGGCCCATCCGTGCCCGTAGCTACTGGAAGAAATCGCGCCCCTATCGCTTCCTCAAAGGAAAGATTTTATTCTCTTTATCCCACATGGATATAATTATATTTATGGTATATGCACAGATCCTTTCCATATAAGATTATGGTAATAATCTGAAAGTATGGAAATAATCCTAAGAGTATGGAAATAATCCTAAGAGTATGGTAATATTCCATATAGATTATGGTAATATTCCATATAGATTATGGTAATATTCCATAGATTAAGGTAGGCATTATAAATATAAGGTATGAGATAAAGTCTGTGTTAACGCTTAATTGAGAGAGCAAATTTTCGCCACCTACAAGAGTGAATCTCAAAATTAGCCTAGGGTTGAGGGTGATTTCGTAGTATTCTCCATAGATCGTCCTCACCGACGCTGGAGTTTGGGTATCCGGATACAGCCCGTATGTCAAAGCACCAGTCTCGATCGCTCAACCGCTCATCCCGCTCGACCCACCTCGACGATCCAAAGGTAAACACGAGAA